>JAKELG010000680.1:0-16163 GCA_021527035.1 Lactarius vividus
ATACTTAAGCTTGCCTGTAGCGTCCTGAGTGGAACCAACTTGTCCTCTTGGTTCTCCACTCAGCCTGCCGCCGTGTGACACCGCGTGCTTTGACCTTGAATAAAGGTCTTGTTAGTGTGCGCCCGCTCCACGTCGACTGTAGGTCTAGCGCGTGATTTATCTCCGCGCCAAGCTTGAGTCTCACCCATAGCAGTTCACTCCATCTCACTTGGCTTGGTGTAGCGTGATTGTCATACCGCTACATTAGGACAAGTTCTTTCCACACTCTTGAGCCCTCTCCGCTCACCAGTCGTGTGTCTTTCTTCTAGGTGGTAGACGTCCACCAGTCCTTAGTGTTATCCACCTCATTCTCTGCCTGTGGACCTTCGTAAGCAGAATCTGTGCAGTCGTGGTACATTTGTAGTGTCCGTAAAACCGGCATACAGTGTGCTTGCCTTCATTGGGTCTATCTGGTCACAGTAGACTGCTCTGGGCACGGGTTGCAGAACTGGTCACCACACCAGATAAGCTGCAATTCGACTTCGAGCCAGCCAGGCCTAGCCTGCGACAGCTGTACGCGAAGTAAACAGAAGAGTCTGAGAGCGCTCCGGCGTGAGAGGCAGCCAATAGGTCGAGGAGACTGCAGCAGACAGCCTTGTGGCTCTACACTTTCCATATCATCATTCCTGAGTGTTCGGTTATCGCCGCAGCCTCGCGCAGTGTGAAATATCACTGTGTATTGGTCTAGCTTGATCCGACTCTCCATTCACCTTCGACTTAGCGTTTCGCGGTCGTCGTATCCCGACGTCTTTAAAACCACCTTCAAAAAAAAAACTTTCACCCTGCCTCGCTTCTTCGCGAACACTCGTGCCCGCCTACGACGTCTCTTTAGGAGGAGACAAGCCCTTACACCCCCAACCCAGTTGTCACCAGAAGCCTCTGCTACAGCATCGCTTCGAGTCCTTGAGGAGCCCCGCTCACGCCCCTCATCTCCTACACCATCTTCAGCACTCTCCTCCTCCCCGACCGTCGGGCACCTTTCCGCGGCCTCATCCGCAACTTTAGTTAACGACGAGTGGTACGAAGGCTTCCAAGTAGAAGCACCCCCTCGCACCACAACCGAATCTATCGTCCAAGCTCTCTATTTCTTCCCTGGTGTGCGCCAGATTCTTGAAGACGAGTATCCCGGGACCACGCAAATCCCCGGAACCGAATTCACTGTCGCAGACCTGGTCCTCTTCGCCGAGGAAATAGTCCCCGTACTTTCTCGCCCCCCGTCCCCGATCCACGAAGACCGTGGCTCCGAAAGGCAAAGCCAAAGCTCGTCTAGCTCAGGCTCAGTATCCTCGAGGAGTTCACTCGAAATTCGCCCTCCCTCCCCTCTCTAAACAAGAGAAGGAATACGCCGGGAGAATACAAGATTGGGACGATCTACATCCTGACGAGCAACTAGCGCTCCTACAGGATTTCAGAGAAGCTCAGTATCAGGCGGACAAAAGAAAACGAGAAGAAGAACTAGAGAAAATGTCGGCGTCATCATCATCCTCATCACACACCGTACAGCCGGACCCCGCTCCGGCCCCCGCACCTACTGTACCACCGCCCCCTCCCACCATCCAAGACTGCATCAATCTCATTAACCAACTCGGCCTGGCTATGGGCCACCTAGCGCAACAGGTCTCTGACCTGACACAACAGGTGGCCGCCACCCAGGCTAAGCCCAAAAAGGTCGGAGGCAAGGATATCGTGGCCCGTCCCAAAGCATGGGACGGAAAAGGCAACTCTACGGACGCCCGCCACTTCCTCGCCACCTTCCATAACTGGGCTTCCTCACAAGGAGACGCTCTCAATACCTGGGAGCCTATCCTTCAGTCATGGATGCCTATAGAGGAAAGGTGGATTGCAGCTGCTCTCAACCTGATGGAAGGAGAGGCCAAGACCTGGGCCCTCCCATATCTAGAGGCAGCCAACCAAGGTTCATTCCCCTTCGTGGGGATATACGATAATTTTGTGAAAGAGTTCAATCGCCGCTTCTCCCCGATGGACGTACGTGACATCGCTCGGGAGGAGCTCAAAAAGACAAAACAAGGGAGGAGGTCCGTTGCCGAATATACGTCAATATTCGAGCAATATAGCGGACAGACTGGATGGTCAAAAGCCGACCTCCGCGACCGCTTCTACACCGGTCTTAACGACGAGATAAAAGACATTCTCGCCACGACTGAACGGAAGCAAGACACTTTCGACGATCTCAAGGCTACGGCCACCCTCATTGACCAACGCCTCCGCCAGCGCCGCGCAGAGAAGTCTGGAAAGACTAATCCGCCCGCGTCTCACGACCCCGACGCCATGCAAGTTGACGCCACGCGCCAACAAAGCCAGCAAAGGCAATAAAGGGAAGGACGAGTTCTTTAAGAACCAAGCGGAGTACAGAAAGTGGATGCAAGGAAAGTGTTACGGTTGCGGGTCGAAAGACCACACAAAAAAGGACGGAAATCACGAACGGGACGTCTGCAACTGGTGCCAGAAAGCTGGTCACCGTGCCCCCGTTTGTATGATCAAAAAGCTAGGGAAGCCCGCCAAAGCGAAAGCTGCGGCTACGACGGAATCCTCAGCCCCTCCGTCCTCATCCAACTCATCCAGTACGGTGGCAGCAGCCACCTCTTCCAATACCTCTCAGCCAAAGACGTCCCAGGCAGACGTGGCTAAATTAATGGAGATGGTGAAAAAGCAGCAGGAGACCATTGAGGCTCTCAAGGCGGCTTTTTAGATCAGGGGTCGCGTGTAGCTGCGACCGGCCCCTCAAATACAGACTTTGACTTGGCTCCATGTTCTTGTAATATTTGCCTCAGGACTCGCCTCGTTCGGACTCAAATTCTGTAATTCCTACGTACCCAATGATTGCCTGTAAGTTAGATAGTAGTAGTGCTTCAGTTTCGTCGTCTTCTGTCTCCACATCTACATCTGCCTCCGAGATGAACTTTATTTCTAGTTCCTACTCTGAAATAGCTCCTCAACCAGTCTTAAGGACATCGGTTTTGAGTGTAGCCGTGCCGCAAGTGATGAATTCTGATGCAGCACTTTCATCTTCATTTATTATTCCCGAAACAAAAGATAAAAAATCACATTTTCATATTAGTGTCTATTTATCCGGACGTCATCGTACTGTAAAAGTAGCAGCAATGGTAGACTCTGGGGCAACCTCGTTGTTCCTAGACAAAAAGTACGCTGACCGCCACAAAATGTTGCAGATTCCTCTTGAGAGTCCAATACTCCTATATAATATAGACGGAACTCTCAATGAAGCCGGCAGTATTACCCATAAAGTTCGACTAAAACTCAAAGTCGGACCGACCGAAGAAAAATACGACTTTTATGTCACTTCGCTTGGACCAGAGAACGTCATTTTGGGACTGCCTTGGCTAAGGAATCGGAATCCGCAAATAGATTGGCAGGAAGGCACAATGCGTCTCGACTCCACCGCTGAAATAGCGCCTGAGGAGCACAAGATAGAGGTGACGCGCATTATGGCGAACCGAATGGAACGCCGCCGTCTCCTTGCGGAGAAAGTGTTGGACACGGTCCATGACGAAGTTTTCTGTCTAGCAGGCTTTACGTACTCTCAGCAAATCGCCGAGAAAGCCATTAATGCTAAACCTAAGAAGACGTTCGAAGAAATGGTACCTCCGCACTATCGTGACTTCGCAAAAGTATTCTCTGAGGAAGAATCCCAGAGGCTCCCCGAGCATCAACCGTGGGATCACGCTATAGACTTAGAACCCGATGCAGTCAGGCATTGGAAAGTCAAAACGTATCCCATGTCACCCGCAGAACAAGTGGAATTAGATAAGTTCCTGGACGAACATATCAGTAAAGGATACCTGATCCCATCTAAGTCACCGATGGCCTCACCAGTATTCTTTATTAAAAAGAAAGACGGAAAGCTTCGTCTAGTCCAGGATTATCGGCGTCTTAACAAAATAACCATTAAGAACCGATATCCACTTCCACTCGCGGCCGACATCATTAATCGGTTGAAAGGAGCAGAGTACTTCACTAAGTTCGACGTAAGATGGGGCTACCACAATATTCGAATCCGAGAAGGAGACGAATGGAAGGGTGCTATCGTCACCAACCGCGGGCTATACGAGCCAAAGGTCATGTACTTCGGAATGACCAATAGCCCCGCTACCTTCCAAGCCCTCATGAACGCCGTATTCGCGGATCTCATCGCACAAGGAGAGGTCGCCGTCTATATGGACGACATCCTGATCTACAGTCACGACTTGAAACACCACCGAAAAGTCGTAAGAGAGGTGTTACAAAGACTGCAGGATCACGACCTCTACCTCAAACCCGAAAAGTGCGACTTCGAGAAACGCGAAATGGAGTACCTCGGGATGATTATAACCCCCGGAGAAGTGCGGATGGACCCTGGCAAGGTCTCCGCAGTAAGGGAGTGGCCAACCCCAACAACCCTGAAGGAAGTAAGGGCTTTTATTGGGTTCGCCAACTTCTATCGTAGGTTCATAAAGGACTTCGCGGCTATCGCCCGACCCTTACATGACCTCACAAAGAAGGACACTCCATGGCACTGGAATCCGGAACAGCAGAAAGCTTTCGACACGCTAAAAGAGCGCTTTGTACAGGAACCAATCCTACGAGTGTACGATCCGCAATTACCTACGTGTGTCGAGACAGATGCATCCGGATTTGCTACGGGCGGCATACTTACTCAGAAGTATCCCGATGGTCTTTGGCACCCTGTCGCGTACCGCTCAGAATCAATGAGCAAAGAGGAACGCAATTACGAAATATACGACAGGGAAATGCTCGGCTTAATTCGCGCCTTAGAGGATTGGAGACACTTCCTCGAAGGCATCTCCTTTGAAGTGATTACTGACCACAAAAACATGGAATGGTGGGCCAGTATGAAGGACTTAAATCGCCGGCAAGCTCGCTGGGTGTTATACTTAAGTCGCTTCACCTTCAAAATCACTTATAAGAAAGGAGATTCCATGCAGGCCGATGCATTAAGCCGGTTCTCTAGAGACCACGTTAAGGATAACAAGGACAATCGCCAGGTTCAAGTATTAAAACCTGAGCATTTCCTCAATGCCGCACAAGCTCACTTCGTGCCCGAAGTAGACTCCCTGGGCAGTCGCATCAGACTCGCATCCATAAAAGAAGCCGAAGTCATCGAGGGTCTTAAGTCCTTACAAAAGACCGCTCCTAAGGCTCTTACGGATGGAGTTGCGCTGTGGGAGGAAGAAGACGGTTTAGTTTATCACCGGGGAAAACTTTATGTTCCAAATGACCGGGCTCTACGTCGCGACGTGGTAAAATCATGCCACAACACCACAACAACCAGTCACCCTGGGAAGAACGGAACCATCGAGCTGGTCAGCCGCTATTACTGGTGGCCACGCATGACAGGCTTCATTGCCTCATACGTAGAAGGATGTGATCGATGCCAACGCTACCGCAAAGATCTACACCCCAAAGCACCCATTCAGCCACAAGAAGTACCTGAGGGTCCATGGCAGGTTATCGGGATCGATCTAATCGGCCCCCTGCCTATGTCATGTGGAAAGGATATGATCCTTAACATAGTGGATCATTATACAAAACAGATCCATCTATTTCCAGTGACCTCTCAGATTACGGCTGATGGGGTGGCATCCATCTACTTTGAGCAAGTCTTCCCCTTGCACGGAATCCCGCGTAAGATCATAAGCGACCGCGGACCCCAGTTTGCTGCAAGGAGCATGCGTGCCCTCTATAAGCGGTTAGGGATAGACGCAGGTCTTACTACAGCCTATCACCCTCAAGCTAATGGACAGGTAGAGCGCAAAAATCAAGAAGTAGAAGTCTACTTGCGCTTGTTCATTAGTAAGAGACAGGATGATTGGGCAGACCTGCTCCCCACGGCGGAATTCGTGATAAATAGTAGGCTCAACTCAGCCACGGGTCACACCCCCTTTGAGCTACTCTACGGCTATACGCCAGACTTCACGATTCCTGCCGGTAGACCCACGGGTATCCCGACGCTCGATAAGCGTCTTCAAAAACTAACTTCCTCTAGAAAGGATGCAGAGGCAGCGCTTCGCTTAAGTAAACAGCGAATGATTGACCAAAGACATGAGTCTTATGTCTTCAAGGTCGGAGATAAAGTCTGGTTGCAAGCCAAGCAAATCAAGATTCACCAACAGTCGTCCAAACTAGGCCCTAAGCAATTAGGCCCATTTGAAGTCACTGAAGTACTAAGTGACGTCGACTACAGGCTTGCACTCCCACCTGCGCTACGGATTCACGATGTATTCCACGTGGATCGCCTCTCTCCCTATAAAGGGAATGAAGTTAATGGCCTGCTACCGCCTCCTCCTGATCCAGTCGTTATTGAGGGAGAAGAAGAGTACGAAGTAGACCACATAAGAGATTCAAAGCTCTTTGGTCGTACTCTGAAGTACCTCGTTCGCTGGAAAGGGTATGGCGAAGGCGAGGACACATGGGAACCCGCAAAGAATCTAGTCAACGCCCCAGAAAAAGTTGAGCAGTTCCATCAACAGAACCCGGGCGCTCCTAGAAAAATAGCGGCTCTCCTTTACGCGTCCTTACCTTGGCAGAATCCATTCGTTAACACAGAGGCCAACGCGGACGTCAGCCCTTAAGGAGGGGGGTGATGTCACGGACGCGTTCATTTTCGCCTTTTGTGGATCACGTGACCTGCCATCACGTTCTCTAGTTAGCCACGTGAAATATCGTGCACTTTCGATCACGTGACCCTGGGAAAGTACTCCCATACATGGGACATCCCTTTATGGTCACGCTCTATATACGGACAGACTCTCTGATTGGTAGATAAGGATAGAACCTTCTAGTACGCTCTAGATTACGCTTAGTAGGCATGTATTACGCGCTGTATTAGGTTTTACTCAGCGACACGTCATACGTAGTCAGCCTTGATGACAGTGCATCAGTCAGCACTAAAGATAAGGCTATTAATAGACACGACGCGTCAGCTCTTTAGTCATAGTCGATTACTTTACACTTAGTAACAGTGTTCAAGCTCCGACTTAATCTCAGCCGCAGTAGATACTTAAGCTTGCCTGTAGCGTCCTGAGTGGAACCAACTTGTCCTCTTGGTTCTCCACTCAGCCTGCCGCCGTGTGACACCGTGTGCTTTGACCTTGAATAAAGGTCTTGTTAGTGTGCGCCCGCTCCACGTCGACTGTAGGTCTAGCGCGTGATTTATCTCCGCGCCAAGCTTGAGTCTCACCCATAGCAGTTCACTCCATCTCACTTGGCTTGGCGTAGCGCGATTGTCATACCGCTACAACCGCGGGGAGAATTTCGTCCACTATCCGATCACCGACGCACAGGGGCGTACCCGCCAGGCCGCGTTCATTCAAGTTATCATGAATGCGGACCCCTTGGTGCTGGGTCTCACGGAGGACAGCGAGAAGGTGTATTCGAAGCCGCTCTACGCAGAGCCACAGGTCAGGGCCCGAGGTAAGCCCCACTACCCTCAGGAAGACCTCATGGTCTTCGCTGGCAGATACCACGACCGCCCTCGCGTCGATCGCGCCCTCACGGAGCTGCACGACGTGAGCCTCAAAGCTGAGCTGCACCGCTATCGAGCTTATGCGTACGAGGCTGAGCGGATGGAGCAGTGGCTCCACCAACTCGCCGCTGCATTAGGGGGCATCAAGGGAGAGCTGGCCCAGGTCAAGTTCCGGTTGGAGATGGCAGACGTGATGAACAGGATAGAAGAGGTACAGGCAGGATGGATGGGAGGACCCGGCGATAGCCGGTGACGTGGGCGTCGCTCCTGAAAAGGGGGTGATGTCACGGTTCGAGCTCGATGGACTCATATTACGACACGAAGGATGAAGTGAACGCTTACTATACGGTTATGACTACGATAGTAAGCGTAGATTAGTCATGGACTCACCATCAGTCAGCAGGAGTCGTGGTAACATGTGATAGTTACCATGACTCATTACTAGGATAGCGATAGTAGGGTTCGAGCTATTATCGCTAGTAGTAGTTGTCTTGAAGAGGAGCTTCAAAGCTACCTCTGCAATATGTATAAATAGTGGGTAGTAAAGACCAAGATACGCCATCTTGGTCTTCTTCTCAATACCACTACTCTCACTCATCTACAAGGGGACTTCAAAGCCTTCTTACTCTTAAGAGGGAACGACCCTTCTAAGTCCTGACCTACGAGTCTAGGACCCTGGCCCTTTCGACACGTCAAGTCGGAGTTGCCTTAGTATTGCTAGGACGGGCATTGTGGATCGCCCTAGCCGTATTCTACGGACTTGTTGAAACCTTACAAACTGGTCGCCGATCAGCTAAGTCGTGAACGCCTTCATACGAGTTCAAGTCAAACTAAGGCGCTGTGGTAGCATTACACAAAGCCGCAAATGAAGAGTTGGTAAAAATTGCAGAAGCCTAGGAATGAGCATACGTCACGGACCTTCGTTGGTGTGGGCCATTCTTTGATGCTGGAAATTTTTACCGGGTCCATATGTGTTACCCCCTTTTCAAGGATTACCCCCAGGTAATCCATTCGCAGCTTGTTGAAGAGGCATTTTTTGAGTTTGAAGTAAAGGTCGTGGTCCATTGCAACTTGTAGTACGTCACTTACAGCTTCTTCGTGTTCTTTTTGTCCCGCCGGGTTCCTTGTAGCTATGCCGATGTTGTCCATGTAGACTCGTATGATGGTACCCTTTTGTTCGTGTTTCGCAATGGTGTCTCGATATATGGTGTTCATCATAGTTTGGAATGTCGCCGGTGAGTTGGTGAGTCCGAAGTACATGACGGTGGGTTCGAAGAGTCCGTACCGTGTTTTGAACGCCGCTTTATGTTCGTCTCCTTCTCTTATTCTTACATTATTGTATCCCCATTGGACATCTAGTTTGGTGTAGGTGTGTGCTTGACTGAGGTCCGTGATGAGGTCGGGGATGAGAGGGAGGGGATATTGGTTGCGGATGGTGACTGCGTTGATTTTTCGGTAGTCTTGTACTGGTCGTAGTTTCCTGTCCTTCTTCTTGATGAAGAAGAAGGATGATGCGTAGGGGGATTTGGAGGGGCGTATATATCCTTTTTTGAGTTGTTCGTCTAGGAACTCCTTGAGCTTGCCGTCTTCTTCCTGGGTCATAGGATAGACCTTGCAGTCGATCGCCGATGGTGTGCCCTCTTTAAACTCGATTGCGTGGTCCCATGGTCGAGAAGGGGGGAATCGGTTGGATGCTTCTTCGCTAAAGATTTTCGCGAACTGTTCGTAAGCTGGGGGGAGTTCTACTTTGTCATGGAACTGCTTAGCTTCGATAGCCAGTTCCGTCGCAGTGGTACGTAGGTGACTCTCCTCTTCTAGGTCTTCAACGATATTTCTCTTTTCTTCCTCTGTGATTGTGGCTCCTATGATATGATGTTCCTGGCTGGGATTGATTGATCAGATGACTATTGGTAGCATCTTCTCGTGTATGGTGGCGTATCTCCAGTTGATTGTAGGTTCATATATGGCCAACCAGGGGTATCCGAGTACCAGGTCTTCGTTCCCTAGGTCGGTGACTAGAAAACGCATTTTTTGTCGTCGTTGGTTAGTTTGAACATCGAGGTCCACGAAGTGAGTGATACTGCCTGCTTTGTTCTCCGTGTTATCTATGTTCCATATTTTTCTCGGACGTTCTAACGTTTGTAATCCAAGGTCCATTCGTTTGGCGAATGAAGGACGTATGAAGTTGTCCGTTGCTCCTGAGTCTACCAGTGTTTTAATGTCGGCCATAGCGTAATTCGTGCGAATCGAGACTGGAATTCGAAGAGATCGATAGCGAGTCATGATTACAGAATTACAATTGACTGCCCTCACCCAGGCCGATGGGTTCAGGCGTTCTGAAAACCCTTCTCCCCCCACATTTCTTGGAGGATGAGGTCCTTTACATCGTCCGTTTCTCCTGCCACTCCGGCCAGCCAATCCTTTGCTCGTTGCTGCGGAGGTGCCGTATTGGCTACTTGGGCTTGTGTCGGGGCTTCTTCTTGCGTGTAATAGTCAGTTTCAGTCATTCGACTAGTGGTTGCTCGTTTACGTGGCTGTGGGCAGTTTCGTGAGAAGTGTCCCGTCTGGTTACAGTTATAGCAGATAACTGTCCTCATGTCTCGGGGTGGAGGTCCTCCTCCTCATCCGTACCCCCCTCGCTGCGGCCTTGGGATGAAGGGTCTATTTGCGTCTCCTACTTCTGCCACTCTTGCGCGTGTCCTGTCTGCCGATGTGTCCATCGCGTTTGGATCGAATCTGGACAGTGGTGGTCCTCGTGGTGGGCCCCAGTTGGGGGGTTGTGGCCTCCAGCGGGGTTGTGCAGATGAAGGGGGAGTCTTGTTTTTGAAGTTATTGAGACGTGCCTTCATATGGATGTATTGTTTTTGTCGGCGTAGGGCACATCTCTTCCAGTCTTCGAAGGTATGGGGTTCATCCAGCTCGTACACCTTCATGAACAGAGCTCGTGGTAATCCCGCCATGAATCGGTCAATCGTTTGTCGATTGTTCAGGTTGTAGTGAGCTTTCCTGGCCAAGCATTCGAACTGGACCACATACGCGTCAATGTCCTCTCCTGTCATTTTGATCCCCTTTTGAAGTTTGGCTTGGGCTTGTTCTTCTTCCAAGATGTTGGAGAAGCGTTTAGCGAATTCGGTGGCGATATGGTTCCACAGAGTTTGGGAGTACTGATTCACTCCTCTTTGTACTTCCCGGTTTAGCCATTCGAGCATGGTCAACGTCCACTCGCTGACGTTGACTCCTTTGACGTATCCTAGAAATAGGAGCGATCTCCGATATTCGTTTTGCATGATGGGGGCGTCCAGATTCATTCCCCAGTATACATGCCATTGCATTAGGAAGGCTTTGTATTTAGTACGGTCTCCGTCATATACGGTCGGAGGTTCACCTGATAGTCTATCTGATCCATGTCCTCCACCTCCGCCTAGCCCGGGAGGGGGTCCTCCTCCTGGTGGTCCTTCTCCTCCGGGTGGTCATCCTCCTCCTGGGAATCCTCCTCCCATGGGTCCTTGTCCGGGGAATCCTCCTGGTAGTCCACCAGGTGGCGGTGGTGGTCCTGTCGGTGGATCCGGTTGATCCGGGCCTATTGCTCTGAATAGTGCTGCGTCGTCTGCCGTCATCCTGTGACCTGTGGAGGGATTGATGGGGTTGAGGATGGCTTCTGCTTCCTCCCTGATACGTCGTACTTCTTCTATCGTTTGGATTTCTGTGACAGTGGCCATGGGACTTCTGATGTGAATTTCTTCCGGGACTGTGATGTGTAGTGACTCAGCTATGTGGGCTAGTAGGCTTGAGTCGTCTCCTGTTCCTGGCCTTATTTCGCTTTCCATTGCGGTGTGTTCTTCTATCGGTTCTTTGTGGCTTGATTCTGAGGGTGCTTGTTCCCTTGGCTGTTCTTCTTCGCTTTCGCTTTCGCTGCTGCTATCTCCGTCGAGTGATCCCCAATTGTCTCCGTGAAGTTCTCTCGAGTCGATGTCACAGCGGTAGTGCCTTCCTGCTGGTCTGACAACGTCCCACTGATTGTCTATTGGGTTCCACATAATCTCCGTCCAACAAAAGTTAGAGTAGTTGAACTCAACTGGTCGGTATCGGATGGCTTCTCCTGGGAAATCGACGAAATATCCGGTGTCTCCTCTGTATTCTCTCCACCTAGCTGCCCCTAGGAATCGTCGCGGTACTGATCTTTCTCCTCTTGTTTCGAGGGTGTAGGTTCTGAAGTTTCTCCACTGATCTCTTGTGGTGAACGCCACGGTTGGCTATCTTGGTCTTAATGTAACGCTACCACGGTGTTAGCCCAACTTGAGCTCGTGTGAAGGCGTTCACGACTTAGCGAGTTTCGTTGTAGTGTAGATAAGTGCGAAGGATCCCTTGATACACGACTAAGGCGGTCCAAAGGGCCCTGATTGTCAAGACCAATATGACGAATACTTGATGACGTGAAATGATGGAAGCCTTAGACTCGAAGGTCAAGGAGAGTGGCAAGTCGAGGTGCGAAGACCCGAAGAGAGGATACTACGAGTGGTATTTCTGAAGAAGACCAAGATAGCATGTCTTGGTCTTCTAAGACCACTATTTATACATGTAAGAGGCAGCTTTGAAGCTCCTCTGTGAATCCTATAGCCTGTAGCGTAAGTAGCTCGAACCCTACTATCGCTATCCTAGTAATGAGTCATACTAGCAATCACATGCTAGTACGATGTGTGGTAACTGAGTCCATGACTAATTCCTGCTTACTATTGTAGTCATAACCGTATAGTAAGAGATCACCTTCCCTTTGTATCGTGTGTCTGTCCGTGAAAGTCCCAATCGTGACATTGTCCAAGTCCAGATATCCCTTCCATTTGACCAAATATTGCAGTTTGTGACTTCTGCTGAAACGCCAAGAGTCTAGAATCTTCTCGACTTCGTATTCTTCTTCGCCACTAACTAGATCCGGTGGTGGGCACTGATAGTTTGGTCCGTGCGTGGGCGTTTCGCAATAGGGCGTAAGGAGATCCACATGGAACACTGGATGAATCTGCCACTGCGTGGGAAGTTCGAGATGATAGTTGACTGCGGACATCACCTGGACAACCTTAAAAGGGCCGTGGCATCGCGCCGCTAGTTTTGCTGTTGGTTGATGCGTGTGTAAGTGGCGCCCTTCCAGCCACACTTGATCCCCTATTTGGAACTTGGGCGTATCTTTGGCCTTGATCCACCCCTGCTGCGCTTTGATCATCAGTGATTGCGTGCGTTCACGGAGTTCCTTGAATTGTTTGACCCTGAGCGCCACCTGTGGGATTGGTGATGGTCGGTTGGTCCAATCAGCACGAGGGTTGTATCCCATGAGGAGCTGGAACAGGGATTCTTTAGTGGTCTCACTAGGCCAGTTGTTATGCGTGAACTCAGCCATTGGGAGATAGTGGATCCAGTTGTCTTGTCTTTCGTTGACCCAGAATTGCAGGTACTGTTCTAGCCATTGGTTGGTCCGTTCGGATTGTCCATCTGTACACGGGTGGTAGGCCGTTGAGATATTCTGTTCGATCCCGAGGATTTTGCATAGTTTGCGTGTGAATTTTGATGCAAATTGCGGGTCTCTGTCACTGATTATCTTGCCAGGTAATCCGAATCGGGGAAAGACGTGTTTTACGTACAGGGCAGCGGTTCCTTCAGCTGATACCTCTTCTTGGCAGGGGATGAATAGAGACATCTTTGTGCAATCATGATCCATTATCGTGAGGATCGTATCGCAGTCCTGCGCCACAGGGAGTTTAGTGATAAAATCGAGGGCGATAGTTTCAAACAGCATAGCTTCCGGTTTAGGGAATATTGGGCGCAGTGGCGCTTTGATGGCCCTGGTGTTGACTTTGATTCTTTGGCAGTTGGTGTTGAGACGTCACAAAATTGAAGTGTGATGTCTCGTGGGATATGATTTGTAACGTCTACCACGGACGTTTGCCTGACTTAGGCACTGTTGTGACGTGGGTTCCCTCGCGGGTAATATCTGTGGTTGTCCGAGTGCTCTGGAAAGACTGCGGGATGCGGCCAATACGTGCCTGTAGAATCCCTGTAGGTGTACAACGTCTCCTCGACTGGAACGTTAGGCAGCGGGGCTGGGACTTTGCGGATGTATTCCCACTCGAGGTTATCGACGATGTAGTAGCAATGGGTTGGACGAGCGGTGCGCGAGTTGAGGTATTCGAAGACGAGATGACACGTGGTACCGGGGGGATAAGTCACGGTCGGCTGATCTACCATTCACGAAGGAAGATGGAGATGAAGTCACGGGGATCCCCTTCTTGGTCACGAAGGGATATGCCGGAGCTAGCTCACTTAGGGACACTACGAGTCCCTAGCACAGAAGACGAGTTAAGAGTGGTATTTCGAAGAAGACCAAGATGGGGATCCTGGTCCGTACTACCGTGAGCTTAAATACAGGTAAGGGAGTCAGTTCTAACTCCGCTCGAACTTGTAAGTAGCCAGTAGCGTAAGCAGCGCAAACCCTAGTACAGCTATCCTAGGAATCAGTCATCCTCAACGTAATGTCGGTATCGTACAACAATAGGAGTCGGAGGGGAAAGCATAAGCATCATCTCGTACAACAATGGAATCTATCAGTCAGCCGGAACACGAGGCAACAAGATCCGAAGTCCATGACACATTACTCCTGACATACCGAGTCATCACGAATACGTCAGAGTTCACAACCGGGCCGGGCAGTCCGAGACGAAACGTAACATCACCCCCTTTTCAGCGTCAAGCCCCAGCTTGACCACGCATGATGGCAAGGGGATTAGTGCCGACTTCGCGGAGAGCCCTGATCCGGGCGATCTCCTCGGCATCCTGTTCTGCCTTGGGTCCTTGGTGGAGCGAGGCCCGAACGTTCTCGATGCGGTCCACCGCATGGGCTCGCTGAAGTCGGGAGACACACCTGTTGCGCTCGATTTCGATGCGCTCCAACTTCATCTGCTTGGCCGCCAACCGATGTTGCTGTGCCCGCCATCCCAGCGTCATGCAGCGATAACGGTGTACCTCGGCCATGAGGGTCGCGTCCTTCATATGGAGGAGCGCCTGGTCGACCGAGTCGACTAGTCCTGCATCGGAGAGCAAGAACGTGAGGTCGCCGTCGGTGTAAGTGGGGGCAGCGGACTGTTCGTCGTAGTAGGGGACAGCGTGGACAGGCTTCCCATATTGTTGGTTGCATCCGGCCCTGAAGGCCAGGACGAAGGGATCGGCCGTGAGGATGAGCTGAGTATACCGGGCGGGCCAAAGACGTTCCTGAGCGTCTCGAATCTGAAAGGGAATGTAATGGACTCCCCTGTTGAATTGGTACCCCCTTGGAGGGGGTGTCTCCGCACGACTCTCGGTCTCCGACACAGGTTCCTCTTCCGAATCGCGGCGAAGCGCGGGTGGATGTGACGCCGGGTAGTGTGATAGCTTCCCCGGTGGGTCCACAAAGCGGGGGGGTTTCCGAGTGTGTCGTGGTAAGATGGGTTGGCGTAACGTAGATATTGATGCGCCTCGAGGCGCTCGGCTGGGTCGTACGGATCCCCGACTTCGTCGGGGTCCTGGCGGGGACGTTGGTCGACTGGGTACGTAGCCCTGGTTCGTCGCCCGCTGGAGTGGGCGCTCTGGTCGGGACGTAGTGGTCTCCGAGATGGTTGGGCTGGTTGCTCTCGGAATAAACAGTGGGGGTCGGCGAAGGGAATTGGGGATGTCCCGGGGGAAGGAGGACGACTTCCTCGTTGGTGAAGGGCGAGGGTAGACGACAGGGGTGACGATGGCGTGGACTGTACTCGGTAAGGTGCGGATAGTTCGTCGTTGACGACATAGCGGAAGTTGATAGGGGACTGAGAGCGCATTAGCAGTGAAGATGGGAGAAGGGGATGGGGACGTCTCTTGGGATTTCCCTGCGCTTATATGTACTTCGCGAGCGGGGTTGGAATTTTTAAATTCCCGAATCGCGTCGTCTGCGAATACGTCATCCTTATCGATCCATGGTTATCTGAGTCAGGATATCCCTTCCATTTGACCAAATACTGTAGTTTGCGACTTCTGCCGAATCGTCGAGAGTCTCGAATCTTCTCGACTTCGTACTCCTCTTCTCCGCCAACTAGATTCGGTGGTGGGCGCTGATAGTTAGGTCCGTGCGTGGGTGTTTCGCGATAAGGCGTCAGGAGGTCCACATGGAACACTGGGTGGATCTGCCACTGTGTGGGGAAGTTCTAGGCGGTAATGACTGCGGACATCACCTGAGCGATCCTAAATGGGCCGTGGCGTCGCGCCGCCAGTTTTGCCGTTGGCTGATGCGTTCGTAAGTGGCGTCCTTCTAGCCATACTTGATCTCCAATTTGGAAACTTGGGCGTATCTTTGGCCTTGATCCACCCCTGCGCGCTTTGATCATCAGTGACTGCGCGCGTTGTCGGAGTTCTTTGAACTGTTTGACCCTGAGCACCACCTGTGGAATGCGATGGCCTATCGGTCCAATCAGCGCGTGGGTTGTATCCCATGAGGAGCTGGAAAGGGGATTCTTAGTGGTTTCGCTGGGCCAATTGTTGTGGGTAAACTCAGCCATGGGGAGATAGTGAATCGTTGTCTGCGTTCGTTAACCCAGAATCTTAGATATTGCTCTAGCCATTGATT
>JAKELG010000681.1:0-16151 GCA_021527035.1 Lactarius vividus
CAGCCCATTCGTTCCAGCCAGTGCCGTCGAATTGCGACAAGTGGATGCCAGAGGGCATGCCGAAGGTTGTGTTGGTTGCCGCAGATATGCGGACAGCCGGGGTGGATCCAGAAGCAGGGGCGGTGGATGTAGAGCCAGACATTGGGATGATTTATCTGTCGCCGAGGAGCAGTCAGCGACAGTGCTTCATAGTTTGCAAGATAAAGATAGGGGGTATACCACTCCTGTCTGTGATTCTGTAAGGCCAGAACGCTAACGCGTCCTGCCTCCTGATAGCATGCCAGTGATACAAGGGCTAGGCCCAGGTTGGGAGTGTCCCTTTGCCATACAAAGAGCTAGCTGCCAGCCAGGATGTGTCTAGGACACAGCTCATTTGTTTGCGTCAGGGGGAAGGTGAAGGGATATCTTTCAGAGCCCAAGGCTGTCTACCTCAGCCTCCTCGGCCTGTTGGTTGCCTCATCGCCACAAGTGGCTTTACTGAATCCTTTCCCATTGCCGCTACAAGGTAGGTACCTGGTTGCAGAACACCATAAGGTGAACACCCCCCAGAGCCTGAACCAGGTTTTACACTCCCATGGTGAGGAGATCCTGCACCCAGTGTGGAGCACCAGAGACAGCTGGCGCTAAGCTCCACAATACACAGCCCAGTGGGCCATGCACGCCTGGATATTTTGATTAAAGGGCTACCAGGTCCAATCTCCTTGCGCATAGCGCAGGGGCTAGGAAAACAGCAGGGGTGAAAGTAGGACTACTGGGCAGTACATACACAGGAGGTTCCTCAGCAGAGTCAAGTGGCGCCCCACTGCACTCTGCCTTGGGCAAGGCTGGTTAGGCCCCAGACAGACCTTAGCCTAGTATGTGATCCTAGGAACACAGTGACCAGCCAAGTGGAGTGGCTAGGGCACCAGGGCCCATAACCTGATGAACAGCAGAGATGGACAGCATACTCACAGTGACAAGGGAGACTGTGGTGAGATACACTGAGCAACTGGTAAGCAGCAGAGGGGATCTTGCAAGAGAAGCTAGAAGGTAGTTCTGGCACACAAGCAGTGAGGAACTGATGTTTACATTAGAGAAGAGGGAACATACCTGGCACACAAGCAGTGAGGAACTGATGTGGACCAGGAGCGTACAAGCTACACTACTTATACTTTACAGAGAGTGACACTGATACAAGGAGGGTAACATAGAGTCACGTATTACAAGGAGCATTGTTCTCAGTATGGGACAAGAGGAATACACAAAAGGAGAACAAGGCGATAAGAACAAAAGAAATCCAGACCAAGATGATATCATAGTGACATCACAATAAGGATAAAACAAAGGGAAGTACAAAGACGCAAAGTATAATGTAAAGTCCAGAGAAGTCCGAATGATGTCATTTGTAACGTCTACCACGGACGTTGGTCTGACTTAGACGCTGTTGTGACGTGGGTTCCCTCGGGGGTGAAACCTGTGGTTGTCCGAGTGCTCGGGGAAGACTGCGGGGTGAGGCCAATACGTGCCTGTGGAATCCCTGTAGGTGTATAACGTCTCTTGAATGGGAACGTTCGGAGGTGGACACGGGACTTTGCGGATATACTCCCACTCGAGGTTGTCGACGATGTAATAGCAGTGAGTGGGCCGAGCAGTGCAGGAGTTGAGATATTCGA
Source organism: Lactarius vividus (assembly GCA_021527035.1). Lineage (NCBI taxonomy): Eukaryota > Fungi > Basidiomycota > Agaricomycetes > Russulales > Russulaceae > Lactarius > Lactarius vividus. The sequence goes on from JAKELG010000681.1 coordinate 1,653, forward strand.
AGACGAGATGACACGTGGTACCAGGCGGGTAAGTCACGGTCGGCTGATCTACCATTCACGAAGGAAGATGGAGATGAGGTCACGGGGATCCCTTCTTGGTCACAGAGGGATATGCCGGAGCTAGCTCACTTAGGGACACTGCGAGTCCCTAGTACAGAAGACGAGTAGAAGATGTGGTATTGGAAGAAGACCAAGATGGGGATCCTGGTCTGTCGTACTACGAACTTAAATACAAGTAAGGGAGCTAGTTTCAGCTCCGCTCGAACTCGTAGGTAGCCAATAGCGTAAGTAGCGTACTCTAATAATAGAATGCGCAGTCCTCGTCGTCATCCGAAACACGTACAACAATAGGGCATCAGTCAGCAAACCTAATCATGATCACGTACAACAATAGCGAGCATCAGTCATCCAAGCATGAGGCAACATGATCCGAAGTCCATGACACATTACTCTTGACATACCGAGTCATCGCGAATATGTCAGAGTCCACAACCGGTCTGGGCAGTCCGAGGACGAAACGTAACATCATTTGTACATGATGTCATAGATAAGAAAGAAGTCCGAGATTGTACAGATCATAATATCTAATCTACAAGTCCTATAAATCTTATCTAAAGCAGTCCATGCTGCAAGTCCGGTCCGTTCAGAGCCGCTAAGTGCGCAAAGGTCACTTATCAACAGTAACAAGGATACATACAGGTCTGTATGCATAAAGTCTTCATCGATATCTGGGTTGCGTGACACGCCTTGATCCAGTATACCATAAAAAGTATCCCACATTTCCACACACCGCCCAAGGATTTTGCCTTTGGACCGCCAATACTTCCGATTAATAATAGGTGGACTGTTGGGTGAGTCTGAGTCATCAGCTTCACTTTCGCTGAGGCCATGCATTAATTAGTTTGAGGACTTGAGGAGGAAGAACGTTGTACTCACAGAGAACTTGAAAGACTTTTGTCGGACCCCTCAGAGTCATCATTATTCAAATTACCTCGCCTTGACCTTTTTCTAGTAGGTGTCTCTTCATCAGCGGACTCAGAACCCTGTGTTGAAGAGAACTGTGGCTGAGGGAGTTAACGGCGACGAGGGTTTTTGTGACCCTTCCTTTGTGTTTTGCTTGATGTACCAGAGTGATGGCCCCGTCTCCGACGACTGTTGGCAGATGGGTCTGGCAGTCTCTGCGCACAGGGAGGGGTTGGTTGCAAACCAGATGAGTTAGACGACATAAATTTTGGGGGGTTTACCGCTGCCAGTGGCACTGGCAAGCCCACTTATATGTGTACTTCATGATATCGCCTAGTGGACTCGGAGTGAACCCAAACCGTGACTTGAAAACCCTGAGCTGCCACTATGGAAACCTGCTGATGCTTTAGTGGGATCATATTGGTCTTGACAGCAGCTGAGTTTGAGTGTCGCACTAACACCGCATAGCTCTAGTTGTCATCACTGTTACAATTTGTTTTCAAGTCCGCCACCACTCTACCGATTTTCTGTCCCCCTTACTCTATCATATCCATCTACTGGACTTCTTAGTGCTGCATGTGAGTGCCTTACATATTTTCATAACTGGTACCTGCGATTGCTCACTCAGATCTGCCTTTTTAGGTATTTTTTATGGTATGGGTATTTTTTGCCAGGTAGTTTGCCAGGTGTGCACTTCACACCAACTGTGTGAGCTCTGTTGGTGTGCATGCCAGTGTTCACAATGATGGGCTTGGGTGCAGGAGGGTGCTTTTTGTTTTCATGTTGTATAGTTTGTCTGACCCATCTTTCGGGAACTGCACTACCTCAGAGGCAGACTTGGATAGCTGTTCCTCAATACCCGTCGCCAATCTACAAGTATCATAGCTGCCATACTGTGACACAAAATCAATATATGAGTTTCATGCAATTCCCGTCGGCTGTCGGTTGATCACAATGTCCAACAATTCAACTTTCAAAAACTACGGTATATGTACCCCCCTGTGTGGTGGTTCAAATTCTCTCCATTGCTAAGTGTCCCTTTTTTTGGTTCACTATGAACGTACAACTTCAAAGGGCTCCTGAGAGTGGCCGATGTGAAGCATGTGGTCGGTTCTTCATACGTGAAGCTAGCCTCACCAAGCACCTCCGCAACAACTGCACCATTGCTCACAATCGCTCAAGAGATCTCTGGAAGAATGGACCTACCAACATCAAGAGACTCAATGCATCGCTGATGTACTCCCGAAAGCGAGTGCATAAAGAAGATGGGCCACAAGCCAGTGTTGACAACAGGCCACACGCCAAGCAATCTGTTTCTCCCTCCATGAATACTCCTGACTTTGAGTTGGTATGTATCCCACTTGTGGTAGCTCATCCAGATCTGGCCAATACGATTTTCTTCCAGGATGTAGAGATTGGTGACACTGTCTCAGTGTCAATGGGGCCACTCCCTTACCGACGGGTCCGCCAGCCAACGTGGAAAGTTCTAGAGAGTGCCCCGGTTGAACCCCCATCATCCAGCGCCGCCAGTAACAACAGACAATCTTCTCCTGTTGATGGTGATGACAGACACGAGTCTCCCATTGAAGATTTCCCCCATTTCACTACCATGCCTGCAAATCGGTTTGGCCTTGTACAAAAATACCAGCAACCTATGGCTATCACCGCCTCTGAAGATAGGTGGAGACCCCCCACCATGGACTCCTCTCCAACATGTCCAAATTCCGACAGGGAAGTCTCTGACATTATTTACCCTTATCCGAATATCAGTTCATTTTTATTCAACCTCACCTGGAGGCGGATGCAAGGGGTCGTCTCTTCCTCAAACCGGGCTTCCATGGCAAAAGTGCTCCTTGACCAACGCTTTGAGAGTAAGCAACTGGATGGTGTTGACTTCACAGCAATAGAGAACAAAATAGCCATGGACATTCAGTCACCATGGGGTGGCAATGGATGGCGACGCAATACTATCATCATTGAGGTCCCAACTGGGAAGAAGCCGACAGCAGCCTCACGCCGTATGGAGGCAAATGCACGTGCACGCAGCCAACGACATGATGAGGTGGACCCTGATCGTGATCCCTTTCCTGTATACAAAATCCCTATCCATGACATCCACACTCGCTCTCTCATGCAGACCATGTTGGAAACCATTCAAGAGGGAAGAAATTCCACGGCACTACACTGGTATGGCCACAAGGAAGTCTGGCAGCCACCCTATCGTGATACACCCCCAGAGCGTGTCTGGGGAGAGCTATACACCTCTGATGTGTTCTTGGCTGCTGAACGTGACCTCATCAATTCTCACCCAAACCCAGTGCATCCTTGTGTCATAGCCGCGTTCATGATATGGTCTGACTCCACACATCTCGCACAATTTGGGCAAGCAAAGGCATGGCCGATTTATGCCTACTTCGGGAATCAGTCAAAGTACACTCGATGCAAGCCCTCTACACATTCCGCTCAAGTGGTCGGCTATGTCCCTCCAGTGAGTGATCATTTACTTTTTTTTTAACGCTCAATTTGTTTATCTATGATAGCTCCCTGACTCCTTTGCTGAGGAGGTTCAAAGCCACGGTGTCTCACCAACGCCAGCACTCCTTACCCACTGTCGTCGTGAACTATTTCATGGAGTCTGGCAGCTTCTATTAGATGCTGAGTTCTGTAAAACTTATGAACATGGTGTTACTGTTACCTGTGCTGACCACATTGTTCGTCAAATTTTCCCCCGAATATTCACATACTCAGCCGATTACCCTGAAAAGTACGTGGGACAATAACAACTCAACACAATGTCCTCACTCTGAATACATAGGGTCTTAGTTGCAACAATCCGTGACATGGGGCTGTGTCCATGTCCACAGTGCGCAATCAAGAAAGAAGACTTCCACGCTCTTGGAACTACAATCGACACTGACTCTCGTCGAACAAATATTAGACGTGATGATAAAAATTTCCGAGCCACTGTACAAAAGGCACGCGATAACATCTATCGAAGGGGTTACGTGCTTGGCAGTGAGCCCGGCATCGAGCGGCTCCTCAGAGAGCACTCTCTTGTCCCGACGTTGGTAAGTTATTCAATATTCGCTTGAGCGATCTCAGGCTAATTTCTACAACAGAATGTATTTTCCCACTCGCTCAAGGAGTTCAACTTTGACATTTTCCTTATGCTTGTTGTCGATATCATGCACGAGTTTGAGCTGGGGGTTTGGAAGGCTCTACTCACCCATCTAGTTAGGATTATGCATTCGTGTGGTGCGACGACTGTCCAGGAGTTCAACCATCGGTCCGTACTCTTTTTTTGACTTGTGGTGCCACTGTACGCTCACCATATAACAGCTTCTGGCAAATATCATCATTTGGTGCATCTACAATCCGTCGATTCACACACAACGTTGCAGACATGAAGAAACTTGCCGCTTGGGACTTTGAGGACATCCTTCAGGTAGGCTTGGTTTGCATTGTTTTGTCTATTCACACCGGACATCTTCCAGTGCTGCATTCCTTGCTTCGAAGGGCTACTGCCTGCGCCACATAACAACTCGGTTCTGAGTCTTTTGTATCTCGCATCGTATTGGCATTCCCTTGCCAAGCTGCGGGTTCACATGGAGACAACCCTCAAGGTTCTCGATAATGTCACAGTGCTATTTGCAAAAGCGCTTCGCCACTTCACAGAGGTGACTTGCCCGTGTTTTAACACAGTTGAGACCGATCGTGAGTACAACGCAAGACACCGGGCAGCAGAGAGGATGTCTCGCCATGGCACCAACGCTGCAAGTGCCGGTGGGAAACGGCCTAAGACCTTCAACCTATCAACATATAAGCTTCACGCACTCGGGGACTATGTCGAAACTATCAAGATGTTTGGTACTACTGACTCATACAGTACCCAGATCGTGCGCTTCAGAGGCCTTGTACACATTTGATAAGTTACTAATGAATGTCGTCACAACAGGGCGAACTTGAGCATCGAAACATCAAGAGACGATACATGCACACTAACAAACAACGCTTTATTGACCAGATGATCAATAGGGACATAGTCGAACAGGTCCACGAACGGATGAACAATGAAGTGGTTGCGGCCGAAGCTTCCACCATGGACTCAGACTCAAAGATCCCTTGTGTCAATCCTCGTGTGGAGGACATTCCTGGCAACTGGTATCGCATTGCCCAGGACCAATCTAGTAAATTGTACCTCCCACAGTTTCTCAATGAGCCCCAAAATGCCGTTGATCCTGCTTTTAAGGTATGTACCGGTATGTAGAGTGAGGATATATTCCGACACTGACTAGCTACGCAAGGACTTTCATAACAACCTTCTATCCCACCTCCTAGCCCGTCATCTTCACCAGAGCACCGTCAGTGACGAGCCGGTATATACAAGTACAGAGCTTGCAAATGTGAAGATACAGCACAACACAATTTTCTCACACGCGACTGCTACCTTCAATTACACAACATACAACGTAACCCAAGATCGTGATTCGATCAACTGCAATACACCACGCCGCGATGTCATGCTGAGGGCTTGTGATGACGCTCGCCATCCGTTCTGGTATGCACGGATTTTGGGCATATACCACGCAAACGTATATTTTGGTCCATTTTTTGGTAATCAACCAGAACATGTGGACTTCTTGTTCGTACGATGGTTTGGACATGATCCCGACTGGCAAGGGGGTCCTGGGACCTGTAGACTGGACAGGATCGGCTGGGTTCCAGAAAACGATCCATCAGGCGCATTCGGCTTTCTCAATCCATCACGCGTGATTCGAGCCTGCCATTTGATACCTGCATTTTCTTGTGGAAAAATGACACAGTTACTGTCACCGTCCCAGGCACGGGACTTTGTGATGGGTGATTGGGTCAATTACTATGTCTCGAGGTATGTTCGAACAGTTGATCTTGATCCTTCAATATATATTTGCCAACGGACATACTACCCAGGTTCGTAGATAGAGACATGATGATGCGATACCTTGGTTGGGGTATTGGTCACCACAACTCCCCTGATTTCATTCATGAAGCAAATGCGCTCATTGCTTCGACCCGTGACAGGGAACTCGATCACTATAAAGGCCCAGCAAATGCCCAAATTGATCAAACGCAACTTCAAACCGCAGAGGGGGGCAAGATAGAGGATGAAGACAGGTCAAGTGTTGGCTCGGACAGTGAAGACAACAGGAGCGTTCACAGCGAACTTGAAGTAGCCACGTATGACTACTGAAATGTACATCGTTGAATGCTGGGGTGGATGAAAATGATGATGCTGGGGATGCAAGTACGCACTCGACAGTGTCCGTGAGCCTGAGAACTTGAAGGTGAGATAGAGGCATAGTGCTCCCTGTTGAGCTGGCAGCACTAACAGCGAGATAGAACAAGAGCGGCTAAGAGACAAAAGTAAACTTCAGAGGTGAAGAAAACTCTATTAGCAGCGCAACACACCTAAGAGACAAAAGTAACTATAGTACTGTCAGCGTAAGGTAGAGGCTTAGTAGTAAAAAGGAACTTACACTTCAGAGGTGAAGAAAACTCTGAAGTGTGAGGGCGAAAACAGCAGACCTTATATACAGGACGCTTAGCTAAGAATGGTCCATGCGCACTGGTGACTCAAACAAAATACACCTGGTCTGTGCGTCGGAGGGAGAAATGCCATTGGAGGGGAAAGAACAATGAAACCGCCTAATGCGGATGTGATCGGTATCTTAACAATAAGAACAAGGAGAACCTAATAAGGAACTACAAAATAAAGATAAACAATAACCGGTCCGTACAAGTCCGGAAGTCCATAATCTAACCATAAGGGTCAGATACCGTATAAGGAAGGGAATGACTCAATCATATCCCACGAGACATGTGACTTAAATCAGTCGCGTCTCAACATCCCTCCATGATCGAGGCAGTCCATTCTGGAGATAAGAATAGGTGGTAGATGGTGATGAGAGCGTGTGTCAAGTTTCAACAAGTTCTTAATATAAGAACTGTGTGAGAGTCCTTTGCAAGTTCTCAACATAAGAACTGTGCAAGAGTCTTATAGGAGTTCGGGATTGAGGTCCCATGAACACCTTTACTTCATGTGTCATAAAGGACAACTTTTTGAAGTGCAGGGTACAACTCCATATAAGACAGAGAGAAAGGACTCTCTTCTGCAGAGATAAGAGCGGATCTTATTCTGCCTTGACACTTCATCGGCAACCTTATAAAAGGTCCATCAACCCGAATTTCTGATAGATGTGGATCCTATCCACACTTTTCTCCATTACACCAACCCAACATCATTAACCAGCTTCTCGAAGGTTTCTCTTGGTAGAGACTTAGTAAGTCCGTCTGCTACCATGTCCTTCGTTGGAGTACGTATCAGGTGTATCACCTTGTTTTCAACATACTCCCTGACAGCGTGGTGCTTGATGGGGATGTGTTTGGACCGTCTCCCTGTGACAGGGTTCAGGGCTAAGTCTACAGCGCCCTTGTTGTCACAGTGAAGAGGTATGGGGGAGGAGACCTCATACCCCAGTTCCTCTAAGAAAGTTCTGTACCACTGAGCTTGGTTCGCAGCCTCTGCGAGGCTCATGTACTCAGCTTCTGTGGTGGACTGAGCTACCGTCTTTTGCTTTCTGGTGCACCATGAAATGGCACCATTCGCAAGTAGATAGACGTAGCCTGTGGTGGAGTGGCGATCTTCCTGGTCACCCCAGGAAGAGTCGCAGTAGCCATGAAGGCCTTCTCCACCATTCCCTCCAGAGTAGCGCAACGCGTAGTCCTTAGTAGTATTAAGGTAAGCTAACACGTATTTGGCAAGGCGCAGATGCTGCTGAGAGGGATTGGAAGCGAATTGGCTAAGGCGTGCAACAGCGAAAGAAATGTCAGGTCTGCTTCCAATCTGCGCATATAGCAGAGACCCGATTATCTGTTGATACTTCTTAATCTCAGAAGTAGAGGCTTGATCTTCGTATTTGATCAAGTGAGCCTCCGCGCCAGAGGGAAGAGGGGTATATACTGGGTTGGAATCCCTCATTCCAAACCTTTCAACCACATCGGAGATGTAATCTGACTGGTTGATGGTCATAGTGCGATTAGCACGATCTCTGGTGATGTTAACACCAAGATATGACTCAATTTCTCCCAGATCGGTCATCTCATATCGGCTTGATAGAGATGCCTTCAGATCATTGATCTTATCTAATGAGTTGCCCAGTATAGTGATATCATCTACATATAAGATGACGAAAAGTACATCACCCCCCTCTTGGAGATGATATACATATACTCCTGCATCAGAGTACGTCCGCGTGAAGCCGAGTTCACTAAGAACTCCATGGAACTGTAGATTCCATGCGCGGGAAGCCTGCTTCAGACCATAAAGGGCTTTCTGAAGCCGGCACACCAAGTGTTCTTGGCCAGCTGTGATGAAACCTACGGGCTGCTCCATGTAGATTTCCTCGTCCAGTTCTCCATGAAGGAAAGCCGATTTGACGTCCATCTGGTGGATCTCCCAATCCTCCAGAGTGGCTAACGCCAATAGTAGTCTCAGGGACTCAAATCGGGCGACTGGACTGAAGGTTTCATCAAAGTCCACCCCCTCTAGTTGGGTGAACCCTTTTGCCACTAGCCTAGCACGAAAGCGTCCATCCGCTTTCTTCTTAAAGACCCACTTGCACTTCACCACCTTCCTTCCAGCAGGAAGGGGTTCCAGTCGCCAGACCTGTAGCTTATCCAAGGCGTCCAGTTCATACTGGCACGCCTCCTGCCACTGGTCGGCGTATTCAGACTCCATGGCTTGCCTGAAGGTCTGAGGATCCCTATAGCCAGGGGCCTCTGCCGCATTCAGCAAGTCCATCATTGTAAGCCTACTGCTTCCCTGTACAAACTCGTCATTGTCCTCATTGTAGTAGCGAGGATTCTGACGCCTCGTCCTTGTGCTTCGCCTAGGGCGAGGAGGCGAGGACACCTGCTCAGTCCTGGGACTCCTAGGAGTCTCAGCAGGAGGACTGATATCCCTATTGAAATTAGGGGCAGGTATCGGCTGGGTCACCATGGGTGGCCAGTTGCGCCTAGAGCGCGAAGGACGAGGAGGGGTAGACGTAGGGGGTGCAGAGGGCGGGGTCTGATATATAGTCTGATCTACTGGAGCGGGGTGGGAGCTGGGTGGGGTGCTAGGCTGTTGTTCCTGCGGAGGGGCTTCCTCCGGCACCTGTAAAGTAGGCGGGGCCACATTGACTGGCGGCGCCTGAGGTGCTGTGGCAACAGCTGGTAGAGGCTGATCAAGCACTCTTATATAAATGTTACCGCCGGTGGAGTCAATTACCTCCTGTTCTGGCACTGGTGAAGTGTACTGGTGAGGGATCAGGTCACCACGGGACGGAAAAACGCTTTCGTCAAACGTAACATCTCGAGAAGAGACGAAGCGTCGGCTATGTCTGTCCCAAAGCTTATAGCCCTTAGAAAGAGCTTCATAGCCCACAAACACGGCTTCCTTTGCTTTAGGATCTAACTTTTGCCGGTTGTGTTCTGGTACGTGATAGTAGGCTTTGCAGCCAAATACTCTAAAGTAAGAGACGTCCGGAACCGTACCATTCCAGAGCTCTAGCGGAGTTTTCCACTTATTAGAACGAGTGGGAGTGCGATTATATATATGCACAGCAGTCTCAACTGCTTGTTCCCAGAAGCCAAGGCTAAGGCCCGCATGATGAAGCATGCTGGTGCCTTTTTCCATAACCGTACGGTTAAAACGCTCGGCTCTCCCATTCTGTTGTGGAGAATAAGGCATAGTAAGACGATGCTCAATGCCTGCTTCCAGAAGTATGTGCTTCAGATCGTGATTGACATACTCGCCACCTCGATCAGAATGTAAGGATTTAATGGGCTTGTTAAGTTGTTTTTCAGCCCACGCCTTGTAGTGTAGGAAGGCGTCCTTAAACTGATCTTTTGACTTCATAAAGATGACGACTGCTGCTTTTGAGAAGTCATCTATGAAGGTGGCAAAGTATTTGTTCCCCTGAATGGAATTATTCTGAAGGGGTCCAACTAGGTCACTATGGACGATCTCGAGGTGATCCTCGGCACGCTTCATAGAGGCAGGGAAGGGAAGGCGTGTTACGCTCCGTAGGGCGCACTTTGGGAGATCGCACTCGACCGGGTTCTAAGGGATTCCTAACGACCTAGGTGTTGACTCGCTCTTGTTCTGTCGCTCGAGCTAGCGCTTGCTGTCGTTCTTGATCTTCAAGGATAAGTCCGAAACGGACAATCTGGAGGACTCGGATAGCAACAAAGAGATAAAAGAAATGAATGACTTCGCTCGTATATGCTGAGCTCGCACGCTCAATCAATCGGTCACGTGATAGGAGAGGGGAAGGGAACACCGCTGTGGCAGAGGGGCTAACTCCGAGGTCTGCGCAGGGTACGGACGCCGCTGTAATGCTGGACTAGCTCCGAGGGCACGTAGGGCAAAGAAAAGGGGAGGTGGATTGAGAGCAGAGGGGACTGAGGAATTACTCGGACTAGGTTGTACGGAAGATACAAGAAGTCAAAGCTGCCGTCTAAGGTCGCTTCTACGTGCTACTTATACTCGTAGGGAGAGCTATTGGAACTCAGCTAAAACCCTAATACAACTATCACATGAGTGCTGCGGAAACTGCGGAACTGCGGAAAACACATGTCAACGCCACTGATGGTGGCTGAAACATACAGTCCATGGGCGCATCAAGCCACAGGGACAAGGCACGGGAAGGTCAATACAAATACAGTAACGGATCACAAACCAGGCACAATCGATAACACACGTTCCAATCCAGGCACAAGCTCATCTGGACTCTTCTGGTGCGGTCTAGCCAGGTCACGTGCCAGGGTCACGTGACGGGCAATGACATCATCGGGCGCTAATCTTCCGGACGTTGAGGTGGGTCTTGTGGGAACATATACTGGGTGGCCAGTATTGCTGCGCGCAGGTGCAACGCGCGACTCTGGTGGAACTTCCAGAGGCGTTCCCTAGCCTCGGCTTCTTCTGCTGCTTGCGCGTCGGCGTCTAACGGATCTCTTGCGGGACTCCAAGCGACAAACTTCACGGGGGATGGGTTTTCTGGTTCGCGTGGTGGCGTAGGGGCACGTGTTGGAGGGCCGAACGTAACAAGGCGGGTGGATTTGCCAAGTTCACAACCATGGCATGGTCCCGCCTCCTCTGGTTCATTGTTTATAACGAGGCCTTTTACAGCCTCTGGAGCATACGTTTTCAGCGCTTCTTTGGACATATGTCCCATGCGCTTATGCCAAACATCAAGGCTAGCAGATGCAGGTGCTTTGACAGTGTTTAACTTGTGACTGTCAAGCCAATATAAATTGGCAGCCTTGTGTCCTTCCGCTATGGTTTCTCCTTTGTAGCGAATTGCAAAGGAAGTAGAGTCAAACGAAACTAGGGCGCCCTTTTCTGTCAGGGCACTCGTGGAGAGGATATGCGAATGCGTATTTGGAAGGTGCAACACATTGGAGATTTTGAGGTTATAGCCTCTGTTGGTTCGGATAGTTATGGTACCCGTTCCAACGCTCTTTAAGAGAGAGCTATCTCCTAATAGAACTTCGATACCTTCGTGTGGTGTGTAGGTATCGTAGTCTTCAATGTATGGTGTAAAATGTGTTGAAGCTCCACTGTCCATCATCCACCTTGACTCTATGTGTGCGGTTTTATCACGCATCATGTAAAGGGAAACCTGAGGTGCTTCATGCACCTCCTCTATTTTGCCAGAGCCATTGACTATAGTAAACAGTCGGCTCTTAGGTATAGGTACGGTAGAGTTTAATCTATCTGCCGGAATGGCCTCCGGCGCGGCAACAATGAGGTTTTGGGCAGCTTTTCTCAGCTGCCCAGCCTTCCTGTTACGCCTACCACGGACGTTTGCCTGACTTAGGCGCTGTTGTAACGTGGGTTCCCTCGGGGGTAGAATCTGCGTGTATCCACTAGTGGAAAGACTGCGGGATGAGGTTGGTACGTGCCGGTGGAATCTCGGTACGTGTAGAGAGTTTCTTCTACAGGAACTCCTGCTGGCGGACTTGGGACGGTGTGAACGTATTCCCACTGAAGGTTGTCGACGATGTAATAGCAGTGAGTCGGACGGGCGGTTCTAGCGTTGAGATATTCGAAGACGAGGTGGCACGTAGTTCCGGGTGGGTAAGGCACTATTGGCGAATCTACCATTCACGGAGAGATATGGAGATAACGTCACGGGGATCCCTCTTGGTCTCTTAGGGATATACCGGAGCTAGTTCGCTTAAGGGCGACTGCGGGCCCTTAGCACAGAAGACGAGTTAGAAGGTGGTATTCGAAGAAGACCAAGATGGGGATCCTGGTCTGTAATACTACGAGCTTAAATACATGTAAGGGAGTTAGTTCCAACTCCGCTCGAACTTGTAAGTAGCCAATAGCACAAGTAGCGTACTCTAATAATAGGATGCGCAGTCGTCGTCGTAATCCTCAACACGTACAACAATAGAATCATCAGTCAGCAGGCGTAATCATTAGTACGTACAACAATAGGGGTCATCAGTCAGCCGAGACACGAGGCAGTAAGATCCGGAGTCCATGACACATTACTCCTGACATACCGAGTCATCGCGGATACGTCAGAGTCCACAACCGGGCCGAGCAGTCCGAGAACGAAACGTAACATCACCCCCTTTTCAGCGTCAAGCCCCAGCTTGACCACGCATAACGGCGAGGGGGTTGGTGCCTACGGAGCGCAGCGCCCTGATGCGGGATATCTCCTCGGCGTCCTGCTCCGCCTTGGGTCCACGGTGAAGCGAGGCCCGAATGTTCTCGATGCGATCCACCGCATGCGCCCGCTGAAGTCGGGCGACGCACCTGTTGCGATCTATCTCCAGCCTTTCCAACTTCATCTGCTCCGCCGCCACGCGATGTTGCTGTGCCCGCCACCCGAGCGTCATGCAGCGATAACGGTGTACCTCGGCTATGAGGGTCGTATCCTTCTGATGAAGGAGCGCCTGGTCGACCGAATCGACTAGTCCTGCGTCGGAGAGCAGGAACGTGAGGTCGTCGTCGGTGTAAGCGGGGGCAGAGGACTGTTCGTCGTAGTAGGGGATGGCGTGGACGGGCTTCCCGTACTGTTGGTTGCAATTGGCTCGGAAGGCCAATACGAAGGGGTTGGCGGTGAGGATGAGCTGAGTATACCGGGCCGGCCAAAGACGTTCCTGAGCGTCGCGAATCTGGAAGGGAATGTAATGGACTCCCCTGTTGTACTCGTACCCCCTGGGTGGGGGTGTCTCCGCACGACTCTCGGCCTCCTGCACAGATTCCTCTTCTGGATCGCGGCGAACCGCGGGTGGATACGGCGTCGGTAGTGTGATAGCTTCCCCGGTGGGTCCGCAAAGCGGGGGGGTTTCCGAGTGTGTCGTGGTGAGATGGGTGGCGTAACGTAAATATTGATGCGCCTCGAGGCGTTCCGCCGGGTCGTACGGGTCCCCGCCTTCGTCGGGTCCCGGGGGCGAGGTTGGTCGACTGGGGACGTACCCCTGCTGTTCGTCGCCCGCTGGAGTGGGCGCTCGGGTTGGGACGTACTGGGAGGCAAGTCGACTGGGCTGGTTGGTCTCGGAATAAACAGTGGGGGTCGGCGAAGGAACTGGGGATGGCCCGGGGGAAGGAGGACGATCTCCTCGCTGGTGAAGGGCGAGGGTAGACGACAGGGGTGACGATGGCGTGGACTGTACTCGGTAAGGTGCCGAAAGTTCGGTGTTGACGACATAGCGGAAGTTGACTGGAGAGGAGGGGCGCATGAGTAGATGAGTGAGTGGGAGGGGGAGATGGGGACGTCTCTTGGAGTTTCCCTGCGTTTATATGCGTCTCTCTGGCGGGGTTAGAATTTTTGAACTCCCTTATCGCGTTGTCGGCGAATACGTCACTCTTGTCGACCCATTGGTTATCCGAGTCAGGGTATCCCTTCCATTTGACTAGGTATTGGAGTTTGCGACTTCTGCCGAACCGCCGAGAGTCTAGAATCTTCTCGACCTCGTATTCTTCTTCGCCGTTAACCAATTCTGGCGGTGGGCGCTGATAATTGGGTCCGTGCGTGAGTGTTTCGCGATAAGGCGTCAGGAGGTCTACGTGGAACACTGGGTGTATCTGCCACTGCGTGGGAAGCCCTAATCGATAATTGACTGCGGACATCACCTGAGTGACCTTAAAGGGGCCATGGCGTCGCGCCGCGAGTTTTGCCGTTGGCTGGTGCGTACGTAGGTGGCGTCCTTCAAGCCACACTTGGTCTCCGATTTGGAATTTGGGCGTATCTTTGGCCTTGATCCACCCCTGCTGCGCTTTGATCATCAGTGACTGCGCGCGCTGGCGGAGTTCCTTGAACTGTTTGACCCTTAACGCCACTTGGGGTATCGGGGATGGCCTATCGGTCCAGTCAGCACGAGGATTATATCCCATAAGGAGCTGGAACGGAGATTCTTTAGTGGTCTCGCTGGGCCAGTTATTATGCGTGAACTCAGCCATGGGGAGATAGTGGATCCAGTCGTCTTGTCGTTCGT
>JAKELG010000682.1:0-16146 GCA_021527035.1 Lactarius vividus
CTTGAAACACAGCGAGCCACGCCAGCCACTCATCTGGAGAGCCGAGGACAGGCGTCGTCAGCAGGCTTGAAACACAGCGAGCCACGCCAGCCACTCACATCTGGAGAGCCGAGGACAGGCGTCGTCAGCAGGCTTGAAACACAGCGAGCCACGCCAGCCACTCACCAACTGGAGAGCCGAGGACAGGCGTCGTCAGCAGGCTTGAAACACAGCGAGCCACGCCAGCTACTCACTCCTGGAGAGCCGAGGACAGGCGTCGTCAGCAGGCTTGAAACACAGCGAGCCACGCCAGCCACTCACCAACTGGAGAGCCGAGGACAGGCGTCGTCAGCAGGCTTGAAAACAGCGAGCCACGCCAGCCACTCACTGGAGAGCCGAGGACAGGCGTCGTCAGCAGGCTTGAAACACAGCGAGCCACGCCAGCCACTCATTCTGGAGAGCCGAGGACAGGCGTCGTCAGCAGGCTTGAAACACAGCGAGCCACGCCAGCCACTCACTTCCTGGAGAGCCGAGGACAGGCGTCGTCAGCAGGCTTGAAACACAGCGAGCCACGCCAGCCACTCACTCTGGAGAGCCGAGGACAGGCGTCGTCAGCAGGCTTGAAACACAGCGAGCCACGCCAGCCACTCACCAACTGGAGAGCCGAGGACAGGCGTCGTCAGCAGGCTTGAAACACAGCGAGCCACGCCAGCCACTCACCAACTGGAGAGCCGAGGACAGGCGTCGTCAGCAGGCTTGAAACACAGCGAGCCACGCCAGCCACTCATCCTGGAGAGCCGAGGACAGGCGTCGTCAGCAGGCTTGAAACACAGCGAGCCACGCCAGCCACTCCCTGGAGAGCCGAGGACAGGCGTCGTCAGCAGGCTTGAAACACAGCGAGCCACGCCAGCCACTCACATCCTGGAGAGCCGAGGACAGGCGTCGTCAGCAGGCTTGAAACACAGCGAGCCACGCCAGCCACTCACCAACTGGAGAGCCGAGGACAGGCGTCGTCAGCAGGCTTGAAACACAGCGAGCCACGCCAGCCACTCACCAACTGGAGAGCCGAGGACAGGCGTCGTCAGCAGGCTTGAAACACAGCGAGCCACGCCAGCCACTCACATCCTGGAGAGCCGAGGACAGGCGTCGTCAGCAGGCTTGAAACACAGCGAGCCACGCCAGCCACTCACCAACTGGAGAGCCGAGGACAGGCGTCGTCAGCAGGCTTGAAACACAGCGAGCCACGCCAGCCACTCACCAACTGGAGAGCCGAGGACAGGCGTCGTCAGCAGGCTTGAAACACAGCGAGCCACGCCAGCCACTCACTCTCTGGAGAGCCGAGGACAGGCGTCGTCAGCAGGCTTGAAACACAGCGAGCCACGCCAGCCACTCACCAACTGGAGAGCCGAGGACAGGCGTCGTCAGCAGGCTTGAAACACAGCGAGCCACGCCAGCCACTCACATCCTGGAGAGCCGAGGACAGGCATCGTCAGCAGGCTTGAAACACAGCGAGCCACGCCAGCCACTCACCCAACTGGAGAGCCGAGGACAGGCGTCGTCAGCAGGCTTGAAACACAGCGAGCCACGCCAGCCACTCACCAACTGGAGAGCCGAGGACAGGCGTCGTCAGCAGGCTTGAAACACAGCGAGCCACGCCAGCCACTCACATACTGGAGAGCCGAGGACAGGCGTCGTCAGCAGGCTTGAAACACAGCGAGCCACGCCAGCCACTCACAGACTGGAGAGCCGAGGACAGGCATCGTCAGCAGGCCTGAAACACAGCGAGCCACGCCAGCCACTCACTCTCTGGAGAGCCGAGGACAGGCGTCGTCAGCAGGCTTGAAGCACAGCAAGCCACGCCAGCCACTCACTGTCTGGAGAGCCGAGGACAGGTGTTGTCAGCAAGATTGAAAAGAAGCGGGGAACCATATCCACTCACAATCTGAATCCCAGAGTACCATTGTGCGTGGTTACGTCAGTCAATCTCAAAGGTGCGAGTAAGCGCTGACACTCACCCACTATGCGGTACGCGGCGTCAAGTACTATAAGCCTTCTATCACAATTTAAGACTTTATCAACACCTACCCAGATGTATGGAAACGGGAAAAGACAACCCTGAACAATTCGTTCGACGCTCATGCCAGTGCGGGAACTGACACTGCGATCCTTCGTGTCATCATCGCTCACTTTGCCCCTTCAACTCGCGCACTCACCGCTTCAAAGCGCTTTTGACACTCAGTTCTAAATTTCCCCTCTGCACAGCCAAAAGCATTAATCTGACGGCGTCGTCATTCAAAGCTGCAGCCGTGGTCTCAATAAGCCTATCGCAGCCCATATTTTGCTTGTGCATTTCTGCCGAAAAGTATTAGCACCTGACTCCGTCAATTGCCTCTGAACCTACTTTCTAATCGCACGAATCTGACATCATCACCAAGGGGAAGCAGGTAATGCTCTTGAAATTGTTTGTCCGCCACATCAAGTATGTTGTCATCCGGGCTTCCAAAATCCTCCACATGGATTCGCACATTTTGCCAGAATTGATCATATTTTGTAAACACAACAATGACAGGGACTGGAAATAATTTGTCACATAAGGTCACGAATCTCCATAATGACGCACCATTCTTTTCAGGACAGATGTCCTTGAAGTATTTGAGATCGAGCCCTGGTCGTTGGTTGTCCATTGGGACGCAGTACCTCAAAATACGACCGTCAGCTGTCGTAACGTAATCATAAACACTGGGGAATCCAACCATATCGCGTGTAATCTGTCTCGGAGTCGCCGTTCTCCACACTTGCGTCGAATGAAGTTTTGCAATATGCCGAGTTCATCTGTGCTACCTGACTCAATCCCTCGAGAGTCATGGAAAACGTAGCCCCGATGATTGGAAAATATAAGTTCATCGTCGATCCTGTGCTCGCCTCGCTAGCTACATTTTTAGAGGCACCAAAGAGAGGTACCACTGTCACTTACATTCATGGATGGGTCGAGTTTGACCTGGTCGGCAGTGAGATCAGATTCACGGACAAACAGGTTGGACCACGTACCTCCTCATTTCTGTGGTAAATGACAGGGCTCTCTGTCGTTTCACATATTCTCTGCAGGATAGACGTCTTTCCTGCGTTCGCCCTTCCTATAATAAGCACTCGGAACAGGACTTCTGGAATTCGACGACGGGGTTGCTGGGTGTTCATTGGAGCGACGATGTTTGTGAAGGCGGCCTGAGAGCCAAGAACACGAGTGACGTCGGCCGGCTGCAGGAGAAATTTGACGACTTTCTTGCACCAGAGAATAACCAAAGACTCACGGATTTAGATTTCCTGTAGACAAAAGTCACGGTAACGCCATGCTTGCTATCTGTGAAGTCGCTCAGCAAGAAATGGACCGTACTAGGAACAAGACATCACCACCTTCTAGACGAACAACTTTGTCGTCTCCGAACTTGTATGGCTTAAACTCGACAAAAACCTGAGCGACCCTTATTTTGAAAAGTGCTCGCTGGATGGTCAACGTAGCACTGGTGTGGATCTTAAGATAGCTACGCAAATAAATTAGCATTCGACGGTGAGGGTAAACACGGCTGATGAAACGAACATGTCGAGGTCCCAGTGAACAAGGGCGCCGTTCCTGAATTTGTTAGACTTGCGTGTGACGCCGGCATCGTCCTTGAAAACGAGCTCGAGGTCGGATGTAGGACGTGTCTTGATAAAATCGACAGATATTTCTACGAAACTAGATCAATTCTTTTCAGAGACAATAGCAGGTGCTTTATACCTTTCAAATGAATGACTCTGTTCGTGAATCGGTCAGCCCATGCTCGAGAGGAAGCTGCTCGACTAACTGAGTTTGATCGACCATATCAGATGCAGATTGTGAATTCGAATCCATCGCAAATTTGGTTGTTTAAGCTTGGGTGTTGTGTGAAGAGCTCTGATGAAGCAGATGGATGTACGAGTAACGGTTGAAGGTAGCCCTGAAGACGCAAGTCGCGTGTGAAAACAGCAACACATGTACTGCCACGTGGCCGAGGTTGAGCGCTTTGACCTGTCCTGTTCCGACTTTCTCGTCCGAGACAACACGCCTGGAACCGCCAATTTCCATCAACTCTCCGATGACGGGTAGTCGACCCCGCCAATTGCCTCGATTGTGCCGTTGGTATTTCCCTCAAATACACAATCTTTCTCATTTCTCTCGTTTACACCAATTCGTCAGAAACAGTTAGCACGACAGCATCGATTTTGTGACCATCTCAACAACTAGCCAAGATTACCTCTCAAATGAAGTGAGCACCAAATTATCTTCATTCACGACGTCGGTCTGACTCATGACTCAAAAAGGATCAAGGTGCCAGCCTGCCCGCACTCAAAGTCAACATCATCCCCTCCATCCATCTTGCCCGCCGACCTAGCCATTGATCCGTTCCGTCCGGTCTCCCCCGCAGGACCCGCGTCACTAACACGCGACGGTGGTGCCGAGCCCGGACTCTCGGCGTTCGTGTCTTCGCCCCCATACGCGACGTCCCATCCGCTGCGTCGGAGCGAACCTCTGCGAGGAACGAAAAGACAATGGAGCATCTATACCAGCTCTACGTCCGTTTTACTCGTCCTTGATTCGCACGACCCGATCGTTCGGACGTGCGTGGGCGCGAGGCAGAGGGCATGCGGTTCGGTTCGGGCTCAACAAGATCGGTACGTGCCTTCCGTCCCCTTCTCTCTCGAATTTCTCGGAAAGAACTGGTTCCACGCGAGAATGCACATGCCTGGCTGATGCGCTTCCGCCCCCCTGACCCAAACTTACGCTTCCGTCCCCCGACCCGGTCCCAGCGTTCGAATTACCAGCGCACTCCTCCGCCTTCTCATGGTGTACAAGCCGAGCGGGGGCGCAGACGGTCGTGGTATATCAGCTAGAATACGTACCCACCGACATTGTTCGACGTGATTCCGATGGACGATGGTCGCCTCGATCAGATTGGGTAAAAACTGTAGTACAGTAACATCTCAATGATATATATTTCCACCATCATTGGAAGCATCGGTGTGCGTGTGTATGTGTTATTTTCTAATATCTCCTCGCTGCAAGACCTTGTCGTGAATTCGATTCTACTTTGCCTTGCCAATACAGATTTTCTGACCAAAGAGGAGCGAAGCGCGCAATTCGGGAGAGTTCAGACGAGTTGTTGAGTACGTGTCGATTATATACACGGTGGGAGTGAAGCGATGAATATGAGCTTTACGACGAAACTATAGACAGCTATAATGTGGGATATTGGATAGCGATCGTGCAGGATCAACAAAAAGGAGAGAGTGGCCGTCTGGAACCCTGCCTTCCATAGAAAAAAGGTCAAGCCGTAACGCGTAATGATGTGACTATCAAATGAGAAAGATATGCGCGCAAAGAAAACATTCCAAAAAGAGAAGAAAAATGGGCATGCATGATTTCAGTTCACATTTACCCACTCCCCATTCAAGGCCCTCATGCGCTCCCGAAGGAAACCTGACGCAGCGTAATCCCGATCCCAGCAGAGGTCGCCTCCACAGCACGAGACGCAACAGACCTTCTTCCACCTTGGCAGTCTCGGTCACCAGAGTAGCCTGTGGCGAATTGAGTACGTCCGTGGTTTCGTTTGCGATCGTATGCGCGTGTATTGCGTTGTGTTCCCATGTATCAGTATGTGTGTTACCGACTGTCCTACCTCAACCCCACCCTAACACGTCACGTGACTGATCACGTGCACCGACCGAACCTTTTTGACCCAAATGCACTTACATACTCAAAACCTAACCTTATGCTACATATGTGAAATAGTAAATAGTGATGCATTGCACCTTGTGTTGTTCATACCAGGCTGCACAGCCCTGTGGCGCAAGATTTTGCCTTAGTGGGGCCACTGTGAGGGCAACATTGCACTCTGGCACTTGACTCACTCTCTTGCTGCCTCGCTCTCTTGCCCCTCACCCACCACCACTGCCCTCTTATTTCCTCACCATTGGTGGTTCAAGTAGAGGTTAACAGTGACAAGGCCAAGAAGTGGAGAGAGAGAAGCAGCAGGTAAGTAAGATGCCTTGTGTTTCTTGTGTTCACAATGACTTTGCTGGTCCAGGGCCATACCCCACTGTTGTTTCTCCCACAACATGCTGCTGTTCTATTTGCTCTTGGTGTGAATCCCATTACATCCTCTCATGTCCCACATCTCTCTTCCAAAGGATATTCCTATCACTCCCAGCCCACTAATCATCTATCCTTCTTTGCCCCTTGATACTTTGGAGGTCTCTACCTCACCAGCATATTACCACAGTGTTGATAAGTGACCTGTGCTGTAATGCTACCATGGCATTAGTCCGACTTGGACCAAGAAAATGACATTCATGACTTAGCAACATTGATGAAGACATTTGTATGTCCTCAATATTCTGTGGAATATGACAATGGCCATCCACAAGGCTCATGTGACAAAGATGAGTGCTACAAGAACTTGGTGACATGAAATGGCAAATCCTTAGACACGAAGGTCAAGGGAAATAAGAGGCAGATGAGGCACAAAGGCCCAAAAGACAAGTACAAGAGTGGTATTTTAGAAGAAGACCAAGATGACATATCTTGGTCTTTCTCGTCCACTATTTATACATTAGAGAGAATGCTTTAAAGCTCCTCTGTGAAGTCCAATATCCAGTAGCATAAGTAGCTTGAACCCTACTACAGCTATCCTAGTAATGAGTCACAGTAACAATCATGTGCTACTGCGATGTGATGACTGATCCTAAGTTCATGACTAATTTCTACTTACTACTGTGGTCATAACCATGTAGTAAGTGCTCCAATTTGTACCATAACATCACCCCCTTTTCAGCTGTGTTGCCCACAACACCCATGAAGTCCGGTTCCTCCCATCCATCCTAACTGGGTCTCCTCCACTCGGTCCAAGGCATTGGCCATCTTGAGATGGAACTTGCTGCACACAAGCTCACCCTTGATGCCTCCCAACATGGTGGTGAGTTGGTGAAGCTGTTGCTCCATCTGCTCAGCCTCATACATGTATGCCTGGTAGTGGTGAACCTTAGCCTTAAGGCTCACATTGTGCATGTTACGTCTCAGCCGGGATGTTTGGGGTTTCGATGGCAGAAGTTCAGAAAAGAACCTCAGAAGATGGGTTTAGGGCGGGAGTGATAGTGATGTCGGACTAAGATATTTCACTTAGCCAGGAAAATGTTCGAGATGAGAGGGACGCGCTCGCTACTTTGAGGTGAAGCAAACTTGGCTGGATTCACAAATGAAACTAAGACAAAGTTCCTACTCGATGTACTACGTGCTTTTATATCGTACATACTATGGTTTTCAGGACTGTTTTCTGGTAGTATTTCATGAGCCACGTCACTGAACGATGAGCTGTCAATTTCCGTCAACTTTCCGAGTATTCTCCGAGACACATCATCCGTCACGTCACGTGTCACGCGATCGTGACACTACCCCCTCCTTAGACCCGTGTGCCCTCCCTTCGAGTGATTCTTCGATGCGGCATATATGATCTGGGTTAGTGCAGTCATAGGGTTCGGGGTGTGGCGAGTGAATGACCCTCCTCAGGCATGGGGCGCTGAAGCCCGGGTGATGAACTGGGACGTTGCAACGCGCAGCATGTTCGCACAACACATGAGGCTGGGGGCATAGACGGGCGGTGTGATTCTGATCACAATAGAGGCAGATGGCACCGTGCGGTTCTTCTCCGTGCAATTCTGGGCGTGGTAATGGGGGTTGGCACGGGAGAGAAGTGGTAGAGTCGCGCGGTCGTGGTGGAATGGGGATAGGGTTCAGACCTTCGAGGTGGTCGAGGTGAGCTCTGAACTGACGATCGTTGGAGTCCGCTTCATTGATATGGTAGATGTCCAATCCACAGGGCAGGGGCTGAGGTAGGAAAGGGAAAATACGTGATGATATGTTCGAGGCCCACAGACGTCGATCGATATCCTCTGCTCTGGCTAGCCAATCGTTCCAGGCTATATCCAGATCTCTCATACGTGCGAACAAATCTTGCTTCCGCTTCATTGACAGCCTGAAACGATGGACGTCTGCTGCCGCCCCCCCAGGTCAGCGACCAGAGCCAAGGCCCTATCGACCTCGTTCCTAGCAGTGTGGTCCGTGGTAAACAAGGCCAGTGAATGTCTGGCAGGTACTCCGGCATCAGTCCTCGCTGGCATAGGAATTGCGCAAAGTGGTTTGAAGTATTGCGGCTTATCTTTTCCTTCGGTCCCTAGTGTGACCAGTTGTTCTCGTTGATTAATGGCGAACCTGATATACGGCACAGGTCCTCTAGATCCATCTTCGAATGGGATTTCGAAGATATATGGTTCCGTTCGCCTCGAGACACGCCACCCGACTCCTGGGTGTTCTGGCCCTGGTTCAAAGGCGGGACGGAAGTCTGCTGCTGCCCCCTTGGCAGTCCCCGTGATCGATGGTGTTACATATGTGAACTCAACGGATGGGTCGGATGGGGTGAGACTGGTGATAGTGGAAGGTGCCATGGTAGTACCCACAGCTAGGATCGGAGAGGGGGTTGTCTCTGGATAGACGATGGGAGGCGGGACGTCGTCCAGAAATACTCCGTGAAGACGGATTCGTTCTGCGACGAGCTCCTCTACCTTATCCTGTTGCAGTCTTTCTTGCCGAATAGCTCTAGCCTTAGAGTGACGACGCCAGCAGCCGTCCGGCTCCCGATATGTAGCGTAGCCGAAGGAGTCATCTCTGGTGCGTGGAGTGTCGGCTCTGGTGTCGTGGTCATTAGCTACCCATGACCAAGCTTCTACCTGGCGTTTGATAAAATCAGTAGCCGAGAGAGACAGTTCCCAGTGCTGCACCCGATAGTGCTGAGGAGGATGACAGGGTCCGTAACCAAAGGGATCCATCTGAATGGTGTTGATTTCTTGTGTGGCGACGCGATTCTTATACTCCTGGACTAATTCTGGGGCATGAACGCCAGACTCTGGTTCCCAGCTATCGTGAGCGTCCAAATATCCTTTCCAGTGGATCAGATACTGCATTGTCCGTTTACGACCAACTTTCCGTTCCCCCCTAACTTCCTCGACTTCCCACATTTCTTCTCCGTTGACTATATCTGGTAACGGTTCTTCGAATGTTCGTCCATTGAGTGGCGTTTCGACGTAAGGCATTAAGAGGGAGGCGTGGAAGACGTTATGAATTTTCCAGTGCTTTGGGAGGACGAGTTGGTAGGAAGTACGCGAAACTTCTTTAGCAACAAGGAAGGGCCCGTATCTCTTCAGAGCCAGCTTTGCCGTAGGGTGAGTCGTTTTTAAGTTCTTCGCTTCAAGCCACACCTTCTGGCCAACTCGATATCCACCGAATTTGGTCTCAGATACCCAAGATTCTTGCGCCTTCTTCATGGCCTCGTGCGCTTTTCCTCGAACCTCTTTGAGCTTCTCTAAGTGATTGGTGGCGGCTTCTGCATTTGTTTTAGCATTCAGTGGTTGGTGGACTCTCGGAATGAATCCGAAAAGAAGCTCAAACGAGGTTTTCTTCGTAGTTTCCGATTTCCATGCGTTGAGCGTATACTGGGCGATTGCTAACCATTTGGCCCAATCGTTTCGGTGATTTCCGAAGATTCGTAGATACTGCTCTAGGCGCTGGTTCGTTCTTTCCGACTGTCCATCAGTCTGGGGATGGTAAGCCATGCTGATATTTTGCTCTATTTGTAACATCTTCGCGAGTTCTTTGAATACTTTAGCCGTGAATCGTGGATCTTGATCTGATATGATCCGGATGGCAGGCCATAGTGCAGGAGGACCTTTTCTAAGTAGAGCTTAGCCACTCCTAGTGCGTTAATGGACTCGTTACAAGCTACGAAGATACTGCATTTTGTGCATCCCTGATCGTAATCGTCAGTATCGTGTCGTACCCCTTAGATTTCGGCAGTTTTGTAATGAAGTCCATTGCCACAACTTGGAATGGAAGGACCGTTTCTTCGGGCGTAATGGGGAATATCGGTACTCTTGGCTTTCCCTGGTATGTTCTTGTTTGCCTGACATAGAAGACATCCTTTTATGTATTCCGTTATGTCTTCCTTCATCTTGGGCCACCAGTAATGTCTTTGTAGCGCGTCAAGAGTCTTCACGATTCCTGCATGCCCTGCTGTGGGTGGGTCGTGGAATGATGAAATCACCACCCCCTCCTAAGATCGGCATCATCCACGATGACCAGACAGGAATCGCGGAAGAACAGGGTCGTTTATCTCTGATGAGGTCGAATTACCGGGTCAAGCGCATGAGTTCATCTCGGTGGGTCAGCTGTGCACTCTGTAAGCGGTCGTCCAGGGTTGAGATTGTGATCGCTGTGATAAAGAGGGAAGGTGGTAGAACCACAGTCTGTGCATTGTCAGAGGGGTCGTCTTCTGCAAACCCTGGATGATGGGAGAGAGGGGTCAGCTTGCAGCAGATGGCCGGGTCGATGGACGAGCTGTATGTTGTAGTCTGCCAGAATATTCACCAGTCTAGCTACATGTCTTCTAATCTTTTGGGGATGTTTGTAATGTAACAGATTTGCGTGGTTCAATGTAGACTGGTTACGGGGAAGGGGCCCCCGACAAGAGGTTGCCGCCAGTGTTCTAGCCCTCTGATCAGCGCTAGAAATTCCCTATCGTAGACATCGTAGTTCTTTTCGGCATCAGAGAAGGTACAATGAGAGATATCTGACAACCTGGGGTTTTCCCCTCTGATCTTTCTGCGTTAGGAATCGCACCACTTGCGTAAGCTGAGGCATCTGTCTGTAATTCGTAGGGAAGGTGTGGATCTGGTTGTTGTAACGCCGGACAACTAGTAGCAATGTCAAGTAATTTTGTCAGAGCTTCGGTATGTTCCGTAGTCCCAGAGAAAAGGGGTGTCCTTCTTTAAGAGATTGTTCAATGGCCTCGCGATGCTTGCAAAGTCTCTGATGAAGGGTCTTTGGTAGTTTTAATACCCCCAGAGTGGAGCGTACTTGTCTGACCGTAGATAGCATTTGCGGCCAGTCTTTGAGTCCCGAGACCTTGTCGCTGCCCATCTGGATGATGCCCTGTTTGATGGTCATTCCCAAGTAGTCAATTTCTTTTACTTCGAACGCGCATTTTGATAGTTTCAAGAAATAGCTCTCTTGCTGGAAGATCCGTAGTACTGCTTTCACGATGACACGATGATGTTCTCTGTCATCTTCAGTGGCAATTAGCACGTCATCCATGTAAACGTAGAGCTCTCTCCGGGGTATCAGTCGAGCAGAGGTCATAGCATTCGATTCATTGCCCGGGAGAATGTTGCAGGCGAATTAGTTAACCCGAAAAACATGACCAATGGTTCGAAAAGGCCCAAAGGTGTTTTGAATGCTGCTTTCCATTGGTCTCCCTCCCTGATCCAGATGTTGTTATAGCCCCAGCGGATGTCGAACTTTGTGAAGAGATTCTTATGTCCCAATGAAGTTAAGATGCTTTCTATGAGAGGGAGGGGGTATTCGTCCCGCACTGTCCACGTATTCAGCGCCTTGTAGTCTTGTATGGGTGTAGTTTCCCATCTTTCTTTTTGATGAAAAAAATAGGAGATGCATACAGAGACTTTGACTCGCGGATGTACCCCTTACTCAAGTGTTCAGTCAGGAAAGCGTGAAGATGATCCATTTCAGCAAGATTCATAGGGTACAATTTAGTTCCTAGACTAGCGGGTGCCCCCTCCTTTAGGACAATAGCGTGGTCATCTTCTCGTTCTGGTGGGAACCTCTGCGTGGCTTCTTCCGAGAAGACGATGGCATAGTCCGAGTAGACTTCCAGAAGTGTCATAGTATCATCGGCGCTGCTTCCACTGGCTATCGCCATTTTCTGGGCTACCGTCTCGTTGATCTGAGTTTCTCCCTGTCCTAGTTGGAACGGTCCTCCGTCGTAAGTCCTTTTTCCCCAGTCAATGACAGGTTTGCTTAGTTCGAACCAAGGGAGTCCAAGTATTACTCGGCAAGACCCAAGGTTAGTGACGAAGAATGGCAGAGTCCGTTTCTCTCCTCCGTCCCACAGTGTCAAAAGACATTGACGCGTCAAGGCCCCGTTGGTGTTTGCCATACCGTCAGCATTGCGCACGTTGATCTGATCGATAGGACTTGTGACGAACCCGAAGAGTTTCACTGCTGAGTTGTCGATAAAATTTCCTGACGCTCCAGTGTCGAGTAGGACGCAAATTCTTTGATTCATCCCCCTCACTCCTGCCTGGAAGGTTAGAGAGTTTTCTCTGACGCTTTGAAGCGCATTGATTTCTTCGGCATCTTCCGTGGATGTATCGAGGAGGAGTGCTGATATGAGCTCGTGTCTCTCCAAAGAACCTAGTTTTAGTAGTACATCCCTGGCATCTGACACCGTAGGAGTTTTCTCTGCTACATCTTCTTTCTTTTCATCTGTGGATACATTATTGACCTTCTGCGTTTGGTTCTTCTTAGGACATTTGCTTGATAGATGTCCCTGGGCCATGCAGCGGAAACACCGTCCTTCTCTCTGGCACTTCTCTTTTTCCTCGGGCGTCCATTTGCGCTGCCACACCGGTTTCGTTTGCCCGGTCTGTACATTGTCTACGTCCATGGGTACTACTTGACTGTTGCCATTTGGACGAGTCAGTTTTGCCATCTGCGTGGGCCCTGTTGTGGGGATGCTCTTTCCCCCGTTGATTTGCGCAATAGCGTTTGTGATGGTTCGGAACCTCTGCAATTCTTCCCTTGCTGCCTCTTGCCATTCTTTCATGTTTTTTGGTATCTTAGGTTGGCGGAGACATCCGATCAGTAGTCCCTTCTTTAGGCCACGCCTGAAGAACTCAAGGGTTCCGCTAGCGTCAAGGTCCCAGTTGGCTGCCGCTGCGAGGCGTTCGAACGTGGCGATGTATGAATCCACGTCATCATTTTTCATGGCAAGCGAGACTAGTTGTTGGTGAGCGTTCTGTTCGCTGAGCGTATCTGTCCAGGCGGTTTTAATGCTGTTTCAAAGGTGGTCCAGAGTGACTCGTCGGATTCGTCAAGTTTAGGCGTGAGCGTTGTCACGCTTTTGTCTAAATCTCGGCTGACTTTGTCTGCCCAGTCGTCGACCGATGGTCCTCATATATAAGACAAGGCGTGACCGATGCGTGAATATGGGACAACCATAAGTTCGTGGTTTCTGTTGACCCGTTTGTATTGATAAAATTCTTGTAGGAATTGCACGCTTTTGTGCCTATCCCCGGTGAATTCCTTCGGAGCCTGTCCTTTCAGAGCTCCAGTTTCGAGTGTAGTTTTCGTCGTCATCGTAGGAGGTGGTGCCGAGAGGTAGGGAACGATGGGTGTAGTAAGGGGGAGGACTGTTGATCGAGTATGTCCTTTCCCTTTCTTTCGTGTTTCTGAATCTGACGATGAACTAGAGTCTTTGGCACTGTGCATTCACCACGTGTGAGGGTCGAGAGATGTCTGTCCTAGAGTTTGTAATCCCCACAATGTAGGATTTTCGATACGACTGGAGTTATGCGTGTACCAGTCTGTTCCTTCGCCGTAGACTTCGTACCAGGCATCTTCAGATTCAAAGTACTCAACGTCGATGGCTTGTCTGTTACCAGCGATGAGTCGATAGCCCCGAGTTCCTTCCCAGAAGCTCCCTCCACTGGATAAGTTGTTTACGCTAGGGGTGGTTCTGCGTACGACGACACATCTTTCGGTGAAGTCTGTAGGGTCTAGCGTGGGTTCAATGAACGCATGATCAGGAGAAGGTTTCGGTGTGAACAACGTCGACTGCGATTGTTCCAGGGTGGCTCCGCGGAAGTGCTAGGCTGGCTTCACTGTCCGTGCCGAGTTTCAGATATAACACCACGCACGATGAGCACGGGTCCAGGTAGCGGTCTTAGTTTTTGTTACGTCTCAGCCAGGATGTTCGGGGTTTTGACGGCAGAAGTTCGGAAAAGAACCTCAGAAGATGGGTTTAGGGCGGGAGTGATAGTGATGTCGGACTAAGATATTTCACTTAGCCAGGAAAATGTTCAAGATGAGAGGGACGCGCTCGCTACTTTGAGGTGAAGCAAACTTGGCTGGATTCACAAACAAAACTAAGACAAAGTTCCTACTCGATGTACTATGTGCTTTTATATCGTACATACTATGGTTTTCAGGACTGTTTTCTGGTAGTATTTCATGAGCCACGTCACTGAACAATGAGCTGTCAATTTCCGTCAACTTTCCGAGTATTCTCTGAGACACGTCATCCGTCACGTCACATGTCATGTGATCGTGACAGTGCAGCTCCTCAAGGGCGCGATTGAAGCAAGGGTGGTTGTGATAACCACCAGCAAGGAGGATGAGATCCTCCTGAGGGTAGTGGGGCTTACCTGTAGCCTGGACCTGCAGCTTGGTGTACAAGGGCTTTGAGTACACCTTCTCGCTATCCTCCACCAGCCCCAATACCAGCAGATCCGTGTTCATGATAATTTGTACGTACGTGGCTTGGTGGGTACACCCCTGTCCATTGGTGATTGGGTAGTGGACGAAGTCCTCCCCACAGTTGTACTTGTAGCCATGAGGAGGGGGCCCTAAGGCGTGGAGTTGGAGTTGGAGCATGGGGAAGAGGGGAGGAGCGTTGGTTCATACTCCTCCTCTATATAAGGGGCGTCCAAGGGTGTCGCAGGCATAGGGGGTCTTGCAGGGGTTGTCAGTGTTGGTAGCAGTGATGATGAGCAGGTGCTCATCTGGGTAGTAGTCCTGGAGGCTTCCTCTCGCCTGCTCCAGTATCGTCTCATTCACTTGACTGCCCCTTCCTTCCTGCATTTCATCATCTCTGACCACCATTTGGTCACCCTCTGAAGCTGCTCCTGCTTCCATGTCTCTGCTACTTGCCTCCACTTCTCCTCCTGCTTCCAGTCTTGCCACTGTAATGTTGCTGGCATTGGTGTCCTGTTCCTCCCAATGTTCGATTCATACTGGGAGAGGTCTAGGTGAGCCACTTGCACTGTTGACAAGAGCTGCACAATGCCTATCAACTTCAGGCATCATGAGGGGGATGGTATTGAGACGTTCCCCCTGTTCGGTGACGAGCCACCAGCTGTTGGGATTGCTGGTGTCTGTGGTGTGTGAGGCAGGGATGAGGGTTTGAAGGGCATTGATGAGCTCTTCATGGGTGATGGGGCTCATGTTTGAGGCAACACAAGTGACAGCCTTGGCAGCAGAGGGAATGGACATGGTAGAGAGGATGGATTGAATGAGGCCAGAGTGATAGATGTGAGGGATTGAGGTTGTTTGGTTTGTTTGTCCTCCTTTTAAGTGTGTGCTGGAGTGGGGATTCATTTGTTGATACTCAGCTATTGCATCATCTGTGAACACATCATCCTTGTTGACCCACTGATTCTCTGAGTCCGGATATCCCTTCCATTTGATCAGGTACTGGAGCTGTCATCTTCTGCTGAAATGCTGGTGATCTAGAATCTTCTCAACTTCATATTCTTCTCTCTCTTTTACCAAATCTGGTGGGGGGCATTGGAAGTTTTCCCCATGCATGAGTGTCTCGTGATAAGGTGTGAGAAGGTTGATGTGGAATGCGGGGTGGATACTTCACTGTGTGGGAAGTTCTAGTTGGTAGTTCACTGGCGATAGTACCTTAATGATTTTGAACGGGCCATGCCATCTTGCTGCCAACTTGGGAGTGGGTTGATTGGTCTGCAGATGGTGTCCTTCCAGCCATATGTAGTCTCCTATGTAACGTTACCACAGGAACGTTATGTGCGATGTGCATGTCACTAAGTCACTCAGGCTGTGGTAACAGGATGCGAGTTAGTCAGTTAAGACCAAGTTCGATGATGAATAAGCACCACACAGTCTCCTCAGACATGTAGGTGATAGTCGGGAAGTTCTGGGGTTCAAGTGCAAAGGCGAACCAAAGTCGTGCTCAAGTGAAACAGCGAGCATAAAGTCGTTCGTGGATTGACAACGATGTGGTATTACACAGGAAGTCAAGTCTACCATACAAGCTAGGTGGCGTGTGACTTATATACTAGTACAGGATGTTTGTACACACAAACATATGGTGTGATATGTGGGTTCTGAGTAAAAGTAGAACAAAGGCACAACTATAGTTGTTATGCTACCATGGCGTTAGTCCGACTTGGACTCGATAATGGCGATCACAACTTAGCTTTTGGAGAATATCATTCATAAGT
>JAKELG010000683.1:0-16135 GCA_021527035.1 Lactarius vividus
TCTATCTAGGCCATATCTGTTGTTATCGTTTTCTACAATGCTCCCACACCCGCGCCTGGAATTTTCGATGACTTCTTGGCGATTCCGTCTACTCAGTCCGATGTCAAGACGAGGTCATTCGTTGACATGTTCAATAGCCTCTCCTTCACAAATCCCCCCAAGACAGTTCGGTCGGTCATTTCTCGACTTTGGCTATAAAACATGGCTGATGAAAAGATATAGAGGTCGTGTCAACGGTATCTCAGTCACGCAGTACTCTCCATCTGTTTTCGACGCAATTGTGAATCAGATTTCCGTGAGCATCATCTTACCTCACGCGTCCAAACATTACTCAACGACAGCGCATCTGTAGTTCTGGGGAGGAAATATCGGAGCCCTAGACCCAAATGTCACCGTCTCGCTCACCCTCGAGCCATTTCTCAAGGATGTGTTCTCTCATGGTCCCGCCTCTGCATACCCACCCGACCGTTCTCACGCTCTCTTCCCTACGGTTGTCGCTTTCACATATAGCAACGCTTCCCTGGACGACGCTGTAACTAGGGCGTTGCGGAGTTTCTCCGATGCAGTCACTGCGGCGGCAATTGCGGATGGGCAAAATGTCTCGCATGCGGCTGTATACCCAAATTACGCGTTGTTTGACACCCCGCTGGAAGACATCTATGGGGCGAATCTACCTAGGCTACATGAGATCAAGAAGGTGATTGACCCGAAGAATGTGATGGGCCTTGCTGGCGGGTTCAAGATATGATGAATGATTTGGATGGAGTCCTTAATACTGTTTCACAATCCTCCTTTCCGGTCCTTGTAGTCCCTGTGAATGGAACATTCGATACTGTATATAACAATTGGTCCCCCATTGTTCTTTTTTTCTCATCCTTTTGAGGCCTAGGTGAGAAACCCACTAGTGACGAAACTTTTAGAAGTGTCTTCAGCATGCTTTTCGCACTTTTAGTTTTGTATCCGAAAAAGGAAAATTGTTCAAGTCTCATACATTGGGTCCTCACTAGGGTACTTGGCAGGGAGGGATGACAAACGATTTAAATGCAGGGGTGACTCGGCAGCCATTTTCCTGACCCACACTCGCCGCCTCCACTTCCAGAGAATATGATGAGATTGAATCAGGGGTGTCCGACTTATTTGTCTGCGATCTTTCCCAGGCATTATGGGTGATCTCTTGCTAGCCGCAACAGCAGTCTCTTTGGGGGATGTAGTAAGTTACACCAATCCCGTCCACCCTCTCGTAAAGTATCGGCCTTCTTTATGTATCTGGGTTCATTTCGGGTCACTGGACGCCGCTTAAATGGAGTTATTCGTATAATTTGGGACGCGAGTCAGAGCCGACCAGTTGTAGTACTAGCCCCAAAATAACTTCGGATGGGCGGCGGCGGTTCGTTGAGGAGTGATCAGTAAGGAATGACAGATTTCTCGCGCTCAGGAGTCAACATCCAGACTGTTTTGCAGTTAGTCGAAAGCGCGTTTACCCACTTGACGATTATGCGCTAGATGGAGAGCGTCCGAGAGGGACTTTCAAGACGAGTAATTGCTGTTGGTCGCCGACTCGCTGTTGCGCACGACGAGTTTCGGGCGTGGTGCGAGAACTGTCCGTTTGGCGTGTGATACCTTTGCACACATCATATTTCGAAATGCCATGACGCTGGAAAATGACGTAGGGAAAGAGGTGCGGCGTCTATCGTCAAGGCGACTAACTCACCAGTGTACCCGGCCCATCTATGGCTATGTTTGTCGCGTGAGGACTGTACACGCAGCGTCACAGAACGAGCAGAGACTGAGTTAAAACTTACCAGGGAATGCATAGGATCCTTTGCTACATACCGAATCCATCCAACTGCGACCTCCAACCAAGAGTGAATCAGCCTGCCGATTAACAGGTCCAAACAAGCAGGAACCGCGACTTCTCTAGAAGCGCGCGCTGGATAGTACAGTATACGGCAGTGTCCCATTACCCAAGTCTCAAATATACGACGAACGTGTGATGTTTCTCCTAGCTCCGCAGTCTTAGTGTTTGTCCGAACGTGATTTTGCAGATCAATTGCGGTATCTCCATTATCTTCATTTCACTGATGGCTATACAGTGGGCTGTACTTTGGAAACAGCGCCGCCCCCGATCTGGTCCGCGCGTCAATACCCATGTTTCATGGCCGGACTTCATATCCAAGATTTTATGCGTGCTCGGTCATCAAGATATATAACGTGTATCATAACTGAAGGATGCCCGGCTCCAAACCCGGTTGAGCCTTGATCGCACCTAGATTGGGTAAGCACGCACGCTCCACAGCCTATCATCCCTTCCACAGGGTTATCCGTCCGTTCTCCCGGCTCTCTAATGCACTCCATCGGAACCATGAGTGCCAGCGGGCCATGGTCGAATGCCGAATGCTGAACCCTTGCGATGTGACATTCCTTGCGGCGTCCAGTAATTCGGGAATTTAGGATTGCCGCTGGTCCGTTCTATCGTTGGAACGGTGTTCCTCGCCGCCAGTTCTACCGATGTGATAACATGCATGCCCGGCTGCCTGGGTCGACCCGCTACCAGTGTTCGGCACTGAACGGACTTTTCGAATTTCCGTAGCCGAGTTCGCCGCAGCGTCAGAGCGTCAGTTTGCCACACCGCCCAAGTGTGTCGCCTTCTGCTAATGAGGTAAATGTGAGAGAATGATGATTGGGAGAATGAAAATCAGGTCCCAGCAGTTGATAGGTCATAAGGTGGGGATACCTGCCGTTCTAATTCTCACGTAAGGATCCACCACATCATTTCTTGGTCGTTGGCCTGTGAGTCGCTACGACTAGGGCCTTGGAAACCGCCCTATTGGCAAGGTATTCCACACCTTCATCGACCTTCATCGATTCATCGCTCAATGACATCAGCGGGTGTGGTTGGTCGGTGGCAGTTTTTATTCTATATTTAGCCCGGGCCGTGCCTGCCGGGTCGGTTTAGTTTGTTCGTTCCTGACTCTGATAGAATTAAACTATATGAAGTTCCGTCGTCGCAACAAGTCGTACAGAGGATGTAGGCAACTGCTAGTGTAAGGGGGTGATGCCCTTGATCCCCCTCCCCCCAGAAAGGGCCCAAGCCGAGTCATTGATTCTACACCAGATATCCTTGCTTCTGCGGCACGTTTACATTGAAGTTTACTTGAATGGTTTCTCGTCGGGTCATTGGTTGATATGCCTTCTGGACCCTATTCCCATGATACGCTCCTGCCATCGATTTGCCTCCCAGTTACTTAGGTATCTGTCACTGTCAAGAACGAGGATTATCGTGTTCCAAAATGCTTATGTCCGCTCGTGTCGGGGGGTATCACGACCTCCATTAGGCGCACGTGGTGTGAGATGGAGGCTGTGGATCAGTGGCAACGCCGTCTACCTGACACTCCGGCTGTCGAGTTTACATGTCATAGGCACATTAATCTACTCCGGATCAAAGCTCATAGCTCTCGCCGGCGTGAAAGGACAGGATAAAAGGACGACACGGCACTGCGGACCAATGGTCAGCCTCGATAACCTCCTTTCTCACATCAGTATGATCTCGACAACTTTCTTAGTTGTCACCTTCTCTTTGGCATCCTTCTCCCATGCTTCTACTCTCACAGCGACACCGTCCGGGAGGTACCAAAATGCCTGTCGCAGTATTGCGAACGCCATTTCCAATTCCTCTCAGCTCTTCTACCCCAGTCCGTGGCTTTCATCTTCAACTTCGTTTACCACCAGGCTAACATATAAGTGAAGACTCGACCCAGTATAACGTTGACATCGAGCACGCTATTGTCTCCTCCAGTCAAGTGTCTGCGTGTTCCGTTGAGCCAGGCTCAGCGGCGGATGTCAGCGCTATTGTATGTACCCCCAGGTTCCTTTAATAATGGCACTCACAGCGTACCGTGGCAGTTGCGCATCTTGGGGTCCACCCGTACGCCTTTCGCGGTGAAAGGCGGAGGTCATGCGTTTAATCCCGGGTTCTCTTCCACGAGCGGGGTCCAGATTTCCATGACCCGATTCAGCAATATCGAGCTCAATAATGCCACCGGTACCGTCGACGTTGGACCTGGCGTTACTTGGGACCAAGTATATGCGGCTCTCGACTCATCTGGGATCAACATCGTTGGAGGACGCATACCTACTGTCGGTATTTCCGGTTTGACTTTGGGCGGCGGTTCGTGATACCTCTATGTTATGACGCTGAACGCTGACCAATTTCTTGTCACAGGTTATGCCTTCATGAGCAACCAATATGGATTAAGCATTGACAATATGGAGACATATGAACTCGTCCTACCAAACGGGACCATTACAAATGTGACACAAAGCAATAAAGATTTATGGTTCGCACTTCGGGTAAGTGACTTGACCTCTGAGTCAGAGGGACACGCTTCACTGAGACTACATATTATCAGGGAGGGGGGAATAACTTTGTGCGCCGCTTCCTTCCGAGACAGGAATGGAAGTTTGATTGACATTGATGACAGGGCATCGTGACCAAGTTTACTTACAAGACAGTTCCCCAGAGCCAAGTCTGGGTTAGTAACACCAATTGACTGAGCGATCATACCCTCAAGCTGACTCGATTTGATAGGGTGGTACTCTTAACTACAATGTAGACCAACTGGATTTAGTGAAGGAAGCCGTCGTGAAGTTCCAGCAGAAGAATGACACGAAGGCTGCATTGAATGTCCCCGTGATTTACACTCCGGCGGGGGTACGTCCTCATGTTTCAATATTATCCTTTACAAACCAGGAAATTTCGTCCACCCAGGCCATATCCGCTGCCGTTGTTTTCTACAATGCACCCACACCTGCGCCCGGTATTTTCGATGACTTCTTGGCGATTCCAACCAATCGGTCTGATGTCAAGACGAGGTCATTCGCTGACATGTTCAACAGCCTCGCCTTCATAAATCCTCCTAACACAGTTCGGTCGGTTATTTCTCAGGTCTAGCGATGAAAAACGGCTCACGAAAAGATATAGAGGTCGTGTCAACGGTGTCTCAGTCACGCAGTACTCTCCTTCTGTTTTCGACGCATTCATCAATCAGACTTTGGTGAGCTCCATCTTAGCACTTCACGGGTCCAAATCTTACTCAACGGCAACGCGTCTGTAGTTCTGGGGAGGAAAGATTGGAGCCCTAGATCCAAATGTTACCCTCGCAGTCACCCTCGAGCCATTTCTCAAGGATGTGTTCTCTCACGGTCCCGCTTCTGCGTACCCACCCGACCGTTCTCATGCTCTCTTCCCCACGGCTGTGACTTTCGCGTACACCAATACTTCCCTGGATGACACTGTAACTAAGGCGTTGCGGAGTTACTCAGATGCAGTTACCGCCGTGGCAGTTGAGGATGGGCAAAATGTTTCGCATGCGGCTGTGTACCCCAACTACGCGCTGTTTGACACACCACTGGAAGATATTTATGGGGTGAATTTACCTAGGCTGCATGCGATAAAGAAGGCGGTTGACCCGAAGAATGTGATGGGCCTTGCTGGCGGGTTTAAGCTATGACAGATGACTTGGATGGAGCCATTCGTACTGAATCCTTATCCTTTATTTAATCGTTGTGGGCCCTGTGAATGGAACATACTATATATAATATAATTTACTAATTGATCCCCATTGTGATTTTTTAAAATCATCCTTGAGGCCCAGGCGAGACCTAGTGGGACATTGGAGTCGTTTCTAAGTGTCTTCGATATAATATTCTGGAACGCGGGTCAGAGACCAAGACCGGTCGTATCCCTAAACTAATTTGTCAGATGGTACCCATTGAGGGGTGATCAGCAAGGAAGAACGGGATATTATAATCCTCGCGCTATTCCTCGCATTCGCGGTCAACATCCATACCGCTTTGCAGTTATTCGAAAGCGCATTTACCCACTAGACGATTACGTGCTAGAAATATCAAGATGGAGAATGCCCATGACGGAGTTCCAAGACAACTGAACAACTTGAACTACTGTTGACTGCCATCACGGGGAGCGAGTTTCGAGTATGGTGCAAGAACTGCACGTATAGCGCATCGTACCTTTTCACAGATCGCAAGTCAAAACCCAACGAGACTTTGCCTACGAAACGCTGTGACACGGAAAAACGATGTAGGGAAAGAGGTGCAGCATCTGTGTCAATGCGACTGATTCACAATCGCGTGTACTCCTCAGCCCCTCTATGCCTATGCTTGTCGCGTGGGGACAGTGCGTCATAGAATGTACAGAGACTGAGTTAGTACGTATTAGGGAGGGCACAGGATCCCTTGGAGTCAGTCAGATGGTGATTCATGGAGGTTGTGGATTCCTCACCTGGCTTCGGGCCTTACATATGGCCTGATGGGGTGATGGATCCACTGGACCCATGTCTGGTCGGATCCTATGGCAGTGCCCTGTCAGTCGGGTGTTTCGGAGAGATACGGTAGAAAGTCTTGGTAGCGTAAGGTGGTTCGAAGCGTTGTTGCGGTGGCGCTGGGGTCGGTTGTGTAGGTTGCGTGCTCAACGTTCAACGCTCAGGGTCGGGAAGGAATGTATAGTAAGCTGCAGTTCGTTTGGTTGGTCGGTGGTTAGGTTGGAACGACGCAGCTGGTCATAGCGTTCCTAGGAGGGGTATATGCTGGTCACGTCACAGTTGATCCATATCGTCCAATGGCGAGTTGCGAGCGCAAGCCTTGCCTTGACCGTGGGAAAACGTACCATGTGGATGGTAACGGTTCAAGCACCCGTTATAATCACATTACCAACTTACTCTTGTTAATTGATATTGATGACAGGGTATCGTGACTAAGTTCACTTACAAGACAGTTCCCCAGGGCCATGTCTGGGTCAGTAACACCGATTGACGTAACATCCATACTCTCAAGCTGACTCGATTTGGCAGGGTGGTACTCTTAACTACAATGTCGACCAACTGGATTTAGTGAAGGAAGCCCTCGTAAAGTTCCAGCAGAAGAATGACACGAAGGCCGCATTGAATGTTCCCAGGATTTACACTCAGGCGGGGGTATGTCTTCACGTTGTAATATTTTTCAGGCCAGGAAATAGCATTTATCCAGGCCATATCCGCCACCGTCGTTTTCTATAATGCGCCCACACTGGCGCCGAGGATTTTCGATGACTTCTTGGCGATTCCGACTAATCAGTCCGATGTCAAGACGAGATCATTCGCTGACATGTTCAACAGTCTCTCTTTCATAAATTCCCCAAACTCAGTTCTGTCGATCAATGGAAATTGGCTGATGGAAAGATATAGTGGTCGGCTCAACGGTATCTCAGTCACGCAGTACTCTCCGCCTGTCTTTGACGCATTCGTCAATCAGACTTTGGTGAGCACCATCTTACCTCACGCGTCCAAATCTCACTCAATGACAGCGTGTCTGTAGTTCTGGGGAGGAAAGATCAGGGCACTAGATCCAAATGCCATCGTCGTACTCACCCTCGAGCCATTTCTCAAGGATGTGTTCTCTCATAGTCCCGCATCTGCGTACCCACCCGACCGTTCCCGTGCTCTCTTCCCTACAGCTGCTATTTTTGCATACAACAATGCATCCCTGGGCGACACTGTAAATAAGGGCTTGCGGAGTTACTCCGATGCGGCCACCGCGGCAGTGGTTGCGGATGGGCAAAATGTTTCGCATGCGGCTGTGTGCCCCAATTACGCGTTGTTTGATACGCTGCTGGGAGTCATTTATGGGGAAAATCTACCTTGGCTGCATGGGATCTAGAAGGCGGTTGACTCGAACAATTTGATGGGCCTTGCTGGTTGGTTTAAGCTATGATGGATGACTTGGATGGGGTCGTTCATACTGAATCCCCATACTCCTCCGGTCGTTCCTTGTAGGCCCTGTGAATGACGCATTTAATAGATACGGTATATAGCAACCAATCGGCCTCCCATTTTATTAATATTTCTCGTGCCTTTTGAGGCCCAGGTGACACCTTGGCTAATAGAACCAAAGGAGTCGCTCCCAGAAGTGTCTTCGACATGCTTTTTGCGCTAATCATCTTGCATCCGCGAAAAGAAAACATCCTGTCTGCTTGCACGTTCTCAGGCTCTATATCCTCTCCTCTACTGTGAGCTTTTCACTGCTTACTTCTCAGCACTTAATTGCCATCACCCAACACACAAATTCCAGTTGGTCTCATTCACTTGGGAAGCTGGGGTAAGAGCGCTCGCTGACCAATCTGTGACTCAGAATAGACGCCCACGACCGGTCAGCGCTAATTATCTCATGGGACCTTCCTGCTAGCTGGCGGCCATATTCGGATCCTGAGCACAACTCTGGAGCAGGGTCATATCCACTTGCCTCTCAGTTACTCGGACATGGTTTTCTGAATCGCCAGCACTGGTATTAACATTCAATTGATGTGGCAACTGACCCAAGACATCCCCATACGTGGTCGCTGGTAGGCTTCAGGTTAACGCTCAACGCAGAAACCCATATCAACGAGAGGGTGTCGTACTAAATACTACAAGCCTTGCCACAAACCAATGACTTGTGACCGCGTCCCAGGGGGCTCCTAACTGGGACCGCGTGACTTTCTTGGGTATCATGAAACGGCGGCGGGCCAACCACCAGCAAGGAGCATGTTCGCTGGCTACACGAGGACCCCGTGAAATGAGTAATTCACGCAATTTGCGAGATCACCAACCGGTGTCACGCCGACGGTGAGATTGTGGGGGGAGCAGCAAGCGGTGGTAAAGATCGAAGGCCCCGACGCTGGCGCCGTGCGAGAAAGTCGTCCAGTTCGAGATGGGTACGATGCACTCGATCGTGGTGACCACAAAGTTACACGGGCTAACGCCGCGGTGCATATTCACACACTGGCAGTGTGACACTGGACGCACGTCAGTCACTTAACTTACTATCGTCGGGCGGTTCACTGGCCGGCAGCCCAAGACCCTAATCATAATTTTAGAACCGCGCTCAGCGCGTCGTCTACTATAGGAATGTAGGGATTTTCTTCACACAGGCACCGAAGGATCACAAGCGCTCAATTTTTCGTAAAGAAGTTCGAATGAATCCCCAAAGCGTGCCGCAGCAATGGATCAGGCGGCATGCCCAACATCCACTCCACTCCATACCAGAAGAGTATACAAGTCACCATGGTTGCAGCTTACGCCACTGACTGTAGTTTCTCACTTGGCAACATACCCCTACCATAGAGCGTTCTATTCACCACCCCCCAGACGACCACGATCACCGCTTTTGAATGGCATCCACTCATAGTTCCCCCACCCCCTCACACACTAGCAGTCTCTACTGCCTTGCGTTAGGAGATCGGTCATGCGTTCATGGCAGACTATGCCCTTTGTTTCAGACAAAACTTGATCGCATCTGCCCATGCGGTGACATGTTCGCGATTGATATCCACACCCTACATCACCGCCCCTTTTACGTGTTCGCTAAACTTAAATACAAATAATCGACCAAAGTTGCGTCTTTTTAACAAAAAAAAAGTCGCATCGGTACGTCTGACCGCCTATTTCACATAAAATGCCACCTTCCCAAGCTTCTCGGCCTCCTACAGGAGTCCAGAGCTACCCATAGTTCTCCTGATCGAACAACCCTACCACAGCACCTTGAGGCTTACACACCCTTCAAGGTAGTAGAAGCTTGACCTCATGGTCATCACTTCTATTAGGCGCGCACCGGCGCCCCATGCATGCTTCGAGATGGAGCCTGCCTAATGCTGCGCCGTTCGATCTAATTGGTAGTATATCTGACCTACCTCCAGTCTGAGGGAGTAGAAATAAAAGGGTATGACTGCACTACGGACCAAAGTTCAGTCTCGACAGCTTCCCTCAAGTTGTTCGCAACAGTATGCTCTCGACAGCTTTCTTGATTGTCGCCTTATCTTTGGCGTCCTCGCATACCTCTGTTCTCACGACAACACCCCCTCAGTACCGAAGTACCTGCCGCAGAATCGCATGCGCCATTTCCAACTCCTCTCAGGTGTTCTACCCCAGTGAGCGGTCCTTGTGTCAACCTTTATCCAGGACTGGGCTGACGTGGAGGTGAAGACTCGAGCCAGTATAACACCGACAATGAGCACGCTATCATCTCGTCCAATCAGGTGTCTGCATGTTCCATCGAGCTAGGCTCAGCAGCAGATGCCAGCGTGATTGTACGGTACTTCGGAGACCCTCAACATAGGCTGGTACTTACGGCCTGTTATAATAGTTGCGCATCTTGGGAACCACGCGAACGCCTTTCGCGGTGAAAGGCGGGGGTCATACGTTTAATCCTGGGTTCTCGTCTACGACCGGGGTCCAGATTTCCATGATCCGATTCAACAGCGTCCAGCTTAATCATGCCACGGGTACCGTTGACGTAGGGTCTGGCCTTACTTGGGACCAAGCATACGCAGCTCTGGAATCATCTGGGGTTAACATCATCGGAGGACGCATACCTACAGTTGGTGTTTCCGGTTTGACTCTGGGCGGTGGTAAGTAGATTTGGACCCTCCTTTCCACGATACGATAATGACCACTGATACGATTCGGTGTCGCAGGTTATGCTTTCATGAGCAACCAGTATGGATTAACCATCGATAATATGGCAGGATATGAACTCGTCCTACCAAACGGGACCATTACAAATGTGACACAAAGCAATACAGATTTATGGTTCGCACTTCGAGTGAGTGACTTTAAATTCGTATGGAGACGTTTTGTGGTGACTACATGTTCTCACTGACAGGGCGGAGGGAACAATTTTGTGCGCCACTTACTTATAGGGTCGATAGAAAAAGAAGTCTGATTGACATTGATAACAGGGTATCGTGACCAAGTTCACTTACAAGACGGTACCCCAGGGCCAAGTCTGGGTCAGTAACACCGGTTTGGGTAACACTGATACCCTCTAGCTGACTCAGATTGATAGGGCGGTACCCGCAATTATACCGTAGACCAACTGGATTTAGTAAAGGAAGCCCTCGTGAAGTTCCAGCAGAAGGACGACGCGAAGGCTGCTTTGAATGTCGTTGCGATTTACACTCCGGCAGGGGTGCGTCTTCGTATTCTCAATAATCGGTGTTCTCCTTTACCGACCAGGAAAAATCATTTTTCCAGGTCATATCCGCTGCCGTCGTTTTCTATAATGCGCCTACACCTGCACCGGGGATTTTCGATGACCTCCTGGCGATCCCGACTACTCAGTCTGACGTCAGGACGAGATCATTCGTTGACATGTTTAGCAGCCTCGCCTTCATAAATCCTCCAAAAACAGTTCGGTGGGTTACCTAGACTCTTGGCGATAAAGAGTGCTAATTGAAAACCACAGAGCTTACCTCAATGGTATCTCCGTCACTCAGTACTCTCCGTCTGTTATCGACACAATCGTGAATCAAACCTTGGTGAGCACCATTTTGCAGCACGCGTCACGGTCCAAATATGACTCAACGACCGCGCATCTGTAGTTCTGGGGAAGAGAACTCGGACGTCTGGATCCAGATGTCGCCGTCACACTCACTTTCGAGCCACTCCTCAGCGACGTGTTTTCTCACGGTTCCGACTCTGCGTACCCACCCGACCGTTCTCGTGCTCTATTCCCGTCGGCTCTCATTGTCTCTTTCAGCAATGCTTCCCTGGACGGCACGGTGGCAGAGGCGGTGCGCAATTATTCTGATGCGGTCACCGCGGCGGCGGTCGCAGATGGGCAAAATGTGTCGCATGCGTCTGTGCACCCCAACTACGCATTTTTTGACACGCCACTGGAAGACCTTTATGGGGCTAATCTTCCTAGGCTGCGTGCGATACAAGACGCGCTTGACCCAGAGAATGTGATGGGCCTTGCTGGGGGTTTAAGTTACGAGAAGTAACTGAGATGGAGCCCTTCGTAGTGAATTCCATGGTGGAATTTACTCCGCCGGAGGTGAAGGCGGACACGCCTGGGTACGGCGATAGCAGAGCCTCGGAAAGCGCCTAAGGCGCTGCTTCAGTCTCGGTTTCTGAATGAACGGCCTTTGATTCTGGTATAACCGATCGAACGTTTCTTCATGTCGCGTTTTATTTAAAACTAACGCAGTAAATGCGAATGCCCAAGTACCATGTTCGAGTAATACTGTACTTGTATTTAAAATGAGTCCCCAATCTCATTGGCAGTCATTGCCTTTTCATTCCTGTCTCGCGTGCGCTGTACGGAGCCTAGTCCGTGTGAGTTCGTAGGCGGAGAGGGATTCCACACAGAGGGGTCAGGGATGACAGACAAGAATAGATGCTCCAAGTCCCGAGCGATCGCGTCAGCGAGTGCTTGTGCAAACGTGAGCGGACAAGGGCGAGAGCGAGAGCGTCGGGGACGGGAAACGAGTGACAAGCCGCGCGAGAGAACGATACCGTCCGAAGCGGCGAAACAAGGAGCGATCTGAGTAGGAGTGCCCGAGCGGCGGGCCTGACTCGAACCGGGATGGCGTAGAGGGCAGACGGACCGAAAAAGGGAAAAAACAAGATGATATCTCGAGTCGACGCGGACGGTTTTATATACAGAGAAACCGTAGCTACGAATGAGCCAGTAAGCAGGGGACGAGATGGGGTGTAGAAGGACAAAGGATACACGAGGCGCCGGGACGCGCAGCCTATCATTGAGTTGCCAAGGGGCCGAGTACGGGTGGCTGTCGGTCGAGAGTAGTCGAGAGATGTAATGAGCAGCAGAGAGGGAAGAGAGAGAGAGAGAGAGAGAGAGAGAGAGAGAGAGAGAGAGAGAGTGTGTGTGTGTGTGTGTGTGTGTGTGTGTATGGCGAGAAGGAGAGGGGGAATGGAAAGCCCGAAGATCGATTCGTGTATGAGTCCG
This sequence comes from Lactarius vividus, assembly GCA_021527035.1. Taxonomy (NCBI): domain Eukaryota; kingdom Fungi; phylum Basidiomycota; class Agaricomycetes; order Russulales; family Russulaceae; genus Lactarius; species Lactarius vividus. The sequence goes on from JAKELG010000683.1 coordinate 12,781, forward strand.
TGGGAACGCAAGACCGATGTGGCAAGCGATGCCGGACTGAGGCCGAAAAGACCGAAAACGTGCGATTTCGGGGCCAGAGCCCGAGGGATCCTTACAGCGCTCGAATATTGTTCATTTGCCTATATACTATATTCTACTAACTCAATCCCCTCAAGCTAGCATGAGTCCCATCCCGGTCCTCTTTTTCCAGTCACCCCCAGAATGGAACATAATTTGCAATCACTCAATATTGTCATTTGTACTCGTACATATAATGTGCAAAGACATGGTCATCTGCACATTCCGTCATCCCTTCGAAGAAAACAAAAAAGGAGGAAGGGAAATACAAAAGGAATGAAGAGGCTCACTGCCCATAGACTTTGCTGCCACGTATCTTTCAGGAACAAGGCAGAGCAGCGATGAAAATACAAAGGATTCAACAGAGAGGAATGGGGCACCATTAGGCGACGCTGTGATCTTGAGTTGTGTTGACTAACGCCGGATGGCCGGTCACGGCCAACTCACCAGTCACCCACAAAGACTGAACCGGGCCATGATTGTAAAGTTAAAAATTTTGCTGAGAACAATCATGTGAGTCACCATAGCCTTTACCATCACGCGGTGCACCTACAGTAAGGCTGAGTAATCTCCCTATCAGTGATGGTTGTTGGCCCTTGTGTGGATACAATACCGCCCGCCATCCGAGAATGTTCGCACCTTTTGCGTTGTCAACGACTGAAGGACGAGCTCGGTCCGCCCATTCAAGATATTTGGCTTACTCAAACCCTTTCAAATTTGTTTTCTACTACGGTACCACCTCGAATATCAACACCGTTAACTATTTACTCCTGAACGGTTTCTCACTCGATTCGGACGTACTTCACTGCCACTGCACTTGCTATTGTTCTCCCTCCGCGGTTGGGAGATCGGCCCTCCGCCAGTACTCTTACAGCCGCTCGCACATGCACCTGGCCCCATTTAGTGCTCATTGTGAGATGGAGCTCTTGGATTAACGCCAGCGCTGCCGTCGCCTGCCTGACGCTCCGGCTCTTGAAATAGTCGGTGGTGTATCTGGCTTACCTCCGATATGAAAGAACAGTAATAAAAGGATATGACTGCATTACGAGCCGACATCGGATGCTCACCCTTGATCACCTCACTCGCAACAGTATGCTCTCGACAACCTTTTTAGTTGTCGCCTTCTTTTCTGGCATCCTTCTCGCGTGCTTCTGCTCTTACGGCAACACCACCCATCCGGTACCAAAGTACTGTGTCGCAGAATCGCGTCCGCCATTTCCAATCCTCTCAGGTGTTCTACCCCAGTGCGTGGCCTTGTGTTAGCCTTCACCTAGCAAAGCAGAGCTGACCTAGAGATGAAGACTCGACCCAGTATGTCGCCGACAATGAACATGCTCTTATATCGTCCACTCAGGCGTCTACGTGCTCCGTCGAGCCTGGCTCAGTAGAAGACGTCAGCGAGATGGTATGGTCCTTCCTTTGACAATAAATCACACTCACTGCACGTTGTATAGCTGCGCATTTTGGGATCCACCCGCACACCTTTTGCGGTGAAAAGGCGGTGGTCACATAGTTAATCCTGGGTTCTCTTCTACGAGTGGGGTCCAGATTTCCATGACCCGGTTCAACAGCGTCGAACTCAATAATGCCACGGGGACCGTTGACGCTGGACCTGGCGTTACTTGGACCCAGGTATACGCAGCTCTGAACTCAACTGGATTGAACGTCATCGGAGGAAGAAGTCCTACCGTCGGTGTTTCCGGTCTGACGCTGGGAGGCGGTCGGTGATGCACGAGCCTCCTTGTTACGATTCTGACCGCTCATTGAGATTCCGTGCCACAGGTTATGCATTCATGAGCAACCAGTACGGACTAACTATCGACAATATGGCGGGATATGAGCTCATCTTACCGAACGGAACCATTACAAATGTGACATCAAGCAATGAAGATTTATGGTTCGCACTTCGGGTAAGTGACATGAAACCATATGGAGACGCTTCATTGAGAGTACATATTCCCAGGGTGGAGGGAATAACTTTGTGCACCATTTCCTTTCGAGGTGGATATAAAGAGGGCTAATTGATAACAGGGTATTGTGACTAAGTTCACTTACAAGACGATACCCCAGGGCCAAATTTGGGTTAGGACCCTGATTTACGTAACGCTTCTCTCGAGCTCACTCGGTTTGACAGGGTGGGATCCGAAATTACACCATAGACCAACTAGGTTTAGTGAAGGAAGCCCTCGTGAAGTTCCAACAGAAGAACGACACGAAGGCTGCTTTGAATGTCGCTACGAGTTACACTCCAGGGGGGGTACGTTTCATGTTCCTAATATTCTCCTAACCAGCTCGGAATTATCCTTTTCAAGGTCATCCCCATTGCTGTCATCTTCTATAATGCGCCCACACCCACGCCAGGGATTTTCGATGACTTTTTGGCGATTCCGACTAATCAGTCTGACGTCAAGACGAGGTCGCTGGTCGACTTAGTCAACAGCCTCGCCTTCCTATATCCACCGCCCACAGCCCGGTAGGTCATCACCCAATTCTCTATAAACGTGTTGATGAAGACACACAGTGCTTACCTCAATGGTATCTCTGTCACTCAGTATTCTCCCTCTGTTTTCGACACAATCGTGAATCAGACCTTGGTAGGTGTTATCTCGCCGCATGCATCCGAGCACAACTCAGCGACCGCGCGCCCGCAGTTCTGGGGAAGGAAGCTCGGGGGATCTGGATCCGAATGTCGCTATCGCAGCTACCATGGAACCTTTCGACGGCGGCGTGTTCTCTCACGATTCCGACTCAGCGTACCCGCCTGACCGTTCTCGCTCTCTTTCCCCACGGTTGTCTCTTTCGCGTTCAGCAACGCCTCCCTGGACGAGACCATGGCCAAGTCACTGCGCAATTACTCCGATACGGTCACCGCAGCGGCTGACGCAGACGGCAAAATGTGTCATACGCGTCTGTGTACCCCAACTACGCATTGTTTGACACGCCGCTGGAAGACATTTATGGGGCCAATCTTCCTAGGTTGCGTGCGATTAAAACAGGCCGTTGACCCGAAGAATGTGATGGGCCTTGCTGGCGGGTTCAAGTTATGAAGAGTGGCCCAGATGAACTTCTTTGCACCGAATCCTGATGCTCTATTTTAACGTCCTCGTTCACACTACTAGTAGTTGTCCTTGGAATAGAACGTTTATTAGTAGATACAAACCATAATTGACTCCGTTACGCATCACCCTTACGCAATTCTGCTTATCTTTGAGGGCCGGTGAGTCCGAGCTAAAAAGGGTTGAGACGCCAGAATCACAGATGACCTTGGCTCTGTACGTCATGGACCTGATTTCGACGT
>JAKELG010000684.1:0-16084 GCA_021527035.1 Lactarius vividus
CAACTACCTCGGAGACCACTACGTCCCGACCCGAGCGCCCACTCCAGCGGGCGACGAACAGCAGGGGTACGTACCCAGCCGACCAGTCTCCCCGCCGGGGCCCGACGAGGGCGGAGATCCGTACGACCCGGCGGAACACCTCGAAGCGCATCAGTATCTACGTTACGCCACCCATCTCACCACGACACACTCGGAAACCCCCCCGCTTTGCGGACCCACCGGGGAAGCTATCACACTACCGACGCCACATCCATCCGCGGTTCGCCACGATCAAGAGGAGGAACCTATGCAGGAGACCGAGAGTCGGGCGGAAACACCCCCTCCAAGGGGGTACCAGTTCAACAGGGGAGTCCATTACATTCCCTTTCAGATTCGAGACGCTCAGGAACGTCTTTGGCCCGCCCGGTATACTCAGCTTATCCTCACCGCCGACCCCTTCGTACTGGCATTCCGCAGCGGGAGCAATCAACAGTACGGAAAGCCTGTCCACGCTGTCCCCTACTACGACGAGCAGTCCTCTGCCCCCACTTACACCGACGACGACCTCACGTTCTTGCTCTCCGACGCAGGACTAGTCGACTCGGTCGACCAGGCGCTCCTTCATATGAAGGACGCGACCCTCGCGGCCGAGGTTCACCGCTACCGCTGCATGACGCTGGGATGGCGAGCGCAGCAACATCGGTTGGCGGCCGAGCAGATGAAACTGGAGCGCATCGAGATCGAACGCAACAGGTGTGTCTCCCGACTTCAGCGAGCGCATGCGGTGGACCGCATCGAGAACGTTCGGGCCTCACTCCACCGCGGACCGAAGGCGGAACAGGACGCCGAGGAGATCGCTCGCATCCGAGCCCTCCGTGAAGTCGGCACTAACCCCCTGGCTGTTATGCGTGGTCAAGCTGGGGCTTGACGCTGAAAAGGGGGTGATGTTACGTTTCGTCTCGGACTGTACGGACCAGTTGTGAACTCTGACGTGTTCGTGATGACTCGGCACGTTAGTAGTAATACGTCATGGACTTCGGATCTTACCGCCTCGTGTTGTGCTGACTGATGACCCTCCATTGTTGTACGTGATTGTGATTAGGCTTGCTGACTGATGTTCTATTGTTGTACGTGTTTCGGATTACGATGACGACTGCGCATTCTATTATTAGGATACGCTACTTACGCTATTGGCTACTTACGAGTTCGAGCGGAGTTGGAACTAGCTCCCTTACTTGTATTTAAGTGTGTAGTACTACGGACCAGGATCCCCATCTTGGTCTTCTTCCAATACCACTATCTCTACTCGTCTTCTGTGCTAGGGACTTGCAGTGTCCCTAAGTGAGCTAGCTCCGGCATATCCCTCTACGACCAAGAAGGGATCCCCGTGACCATATCTCCATCTTCCTCTGTGAATGGTAGATCAGCCGACCGTGACTTATCCACCTGGTACCACGTGTCATCTCGTCTTCGAATACCTCAACTCCCGCACCGCTCGCCCAACTCATTGTTATTACATCGTTGACAACCTTGACTGGGAATATATCCGCAAAGTCCCCAGTCCACCTCCGAACATTCCAGTAGAGGAAACGTTGTACACCTATAGGGATTCTACAGGCACGTATTGGCCTCACCCCGCAGTCTTTCCCGAGCACTCGGACAATCACAGGTTTCACCCCCGAGGGAACCCATGTCATAACAGCGCCTAAGTCAGGCCAACGTCCGTGGTAGACGTTACAGTAACCCCATCGAGTGTGCGTGTTGGCGTGACATTATGGAGGAGGGCTGCATATTCAAGTGCATCATACCAGTAGGATTCAGGGAGGGAGGCGTCATGTAGCATGCTCCGGACTTTGTCCAGGAGTGTGCGGTTCATGCGCTCAGCAACACCGTTGTGTTGTGGTGTGTCGGGTGTGGTCATTTCATGCTGAATCCCTTTGTCCTTCAGGTATGCTTGCACCGTGTGTGCGATGTACTCGCCCCCTCCATCAGTGCAGAGGGTCTTCAAGTACTTGCCCGTTTCAAGCTCGGCATGCGCAACAAATGCCTTCAAGTGTGTGAACACCTCGGACTTCTCTTGCAAGCCGGTTACAAAAACCTTGTGTGACGCGTCATCGATCCAGGTAACGAAGTACTCAAAACCGCGGTGTGAGCGTGTAGGAAGCTTCCCACAGACGTCAGAGAAGACTCGGCCAAGGATCTCAGCAGCACGTGTCTCGGTATACTTCTGGATTTCAGCGCGTGTTTGCTTGCCCTTGAGGCAGGCGTCGCAGTGATTTGGGGTGAGTGATGAGCTCCCGGTGATCTCCATTCCCTTGACCATTCCCTTGCGCACCATGTTTAGGACAGCGTCGACGTGGAGGTGGCCGAGCCGGCGGTGCCAGGTGTGCACATCGGCTTTGGACGTTGCACTGCGTGCCACCAATGCGGCTTCGACTTCAGTGTTTGGGGTCAAGTCATCCCCATCAGCAGGGAATGTGTCGACTTGGGCAACTGCCACGTGGGTGCTTTCAACTGATATGACACGGATTGGCATGATGTACAGGTTTCCTTGAAGGAAGCCTTCGCAGGTGAGTATGCCACGTTGGTCAAGGATTTGACACCCCCCTTCAGCGAAGCGGACATCGGCACCATGGCGGGTCAACTGGGAGACAGACAAGAGGTTCCCATGGAGTTCTGGGACATAGAGGACGTCTTGCAACACGGCGCGGTTCCATTTCCCTTTTGCCTTCATCTCAACAGCAACGCGGCCAACACCTGTGCCATAGATGGAGCTATTGTCACCCAGGACAATCTTTACCGGCGTTGGGAGAGGTGAGAAGTGGGAAAACCACTCGCGATTTGGGCACATGGTGCGTGATGCACCAGAGTCGATAATCCACTGACGCTGCAGGTCGATTTGCGCAGGCAGGCCTTGGGACACTTTGAAGAGTCGGACAGTGTCAGAATCGGAGACTGGTTCCTCAGCGACGGCAATTTTTGCTGACGCGTTTGCGGGCTTTGGCTTGGGTGTGGAGTTGTTGTCTGCCTTTGCCTTTGCCTCCTCCTGCTCCTTTTTGAGCTTTCGGCACTCGCTCACTTCATGTCCGCGGATTTTGCAGTGCGTACATTTCTTCCTCTTCTGTCCTTCTGGCTTATCGCTAAACCTTTTCCCTTTCTTGGCAGCCTTCACGAAGTATGCAGTGGCGCCAACCCCTGACTCACGCACCCGGCGTTGCTCATCGAGGATAACTTGGGACTTGACATATTCGCTTGAAAGGTCGGAGGTTTTGGTGGTAGAAAGGATGGTTTTGAGAGTGGAGAAAGAGGCTGGAAGGGAGGAGATGATGGCGAATGTGAGGAGCTTGTCCTCGAGCGTGAGGCCGAGATTGGAGATGGTGTTGGCAGCACGAATGAGGGCATTTATCTGGGGCTCAAGGGGTTCGGACTCGGAGAGCGTGCTCCGGAAGACTTCGTCGATAAGGTAAACTATTTTTTGTTCACCTTTGCCCTCATAGCGTTCTGACAGTTTGTCCCAGCATTCTTTTCCAGTCGTTGCGAATAGGACTGAGTTTAGCGGCTCATCTTTGAGGGTGAGAGTGATTTGTGCGCGTGCTTCCCGGTCTTTGTAGGCCCACTCGGCATAGGCGGTGGCATCCGTCTTGGGGTCAGGTTTGACTTCAGAACCATCTATGAGCCCCCATAGCTCTCGGAGCTCTAAGACCATGCGCACGTGAAATTTCCAGAATGCAAAGTTGCTGCCTTCGTCATCCAGGAACGGGATGTCATACATGCGTGGGTGTCCCTTTGGTGTAGGAGCAGCCCCGGATGATCCTCCAGAGCCACTGCTTCCTGAGGAAGTGCTTCCGGATCCGGATGGAGACATGTGTGTTGTATGGATGGTTTATGGGGCACGTATATTCTGGGAGACTTAGAGAGGCTCAGGTCTCATAATCTGTTAGAGGCGCGGGAAAACGCGACTCAGTCTTCAGGAGAAAAGACTAGTAGTATTAGTTAGCTACCTGTTAGAGGCGCGGGAAAACGCGACTAAGGTACAATCAGTAAGGTAGTATACGAGAAGGAAAGTAAAGTACTGACCTCAGTCTTCGGGAGAAAAGACTGAGGTGACGCTACTGTGACTACGAGTATATAAGTTCAACAAATGAAAATTTTTACGCTAAGTCTATAGGGGTATAGTAAGGCAGCTGTGCTCGACTTGGTCGTTTCCGACCTCAGCCACCTCGGAGTTACCCGATGCTTACTCAGTGTGTGCGGCTGAACTCCAACAATCTCCTCCCATGGTTCGGAATCCCAAAACGAATCATTTCTGATCGAGATCCTCGTTTCACAAGCGCCTTCGCAACGGAGGTCTGCCAACAAACCGGAATACAACAGAACCTCAGTACGGCATTCCACCCACAAACCGACGGACAGACAGAACGAATGAACGCATGGGTCGAACAATACCTAAGACATTGGGTCAGCCAACAAGGGCAGAACGACTGGGTACAATACCTACCCCTCGCGGAATACGCTCATAATTCCTGGCCTCACGATATCACAAAGAAGACACCACATGAACTTCTATTCGGCATCAAACCCCACATACACATCAAGGCAGCTGGAGAAGATCGATCGCCAACAGCAACCGAACGATTGATTGAATTACAACAAGCAAGAGTACATGCCACAGAAGCACTACTACGACGATATAAAACGCGGGAACCACGGGTGCAATTCGAAGAAGGGGACGCCGTCTGGCTGGATACCCGAAACCTTACCATCAAATCCCCATCAAGGAAATTATCAGCAAAACATTGCGGACCCTTCACCATCAGCGAGAAAATCTCCCCTGTCGCCTATCGACTACAACTGCCGACATACATGAGGATCCATGATGTTTTCCATATCGACCTTCTACACCCATATAAGGAAACGGATCAACACGGGCCTGCATATCTGCCACCACCACCTGACATCATAGAAGGACAAGAAGAACAAGAGATCGAGGCTATTCTCGATGAAAGAAGAAAGGGAAGAGGGCATAAACCGCAATACCTAATCAAATGGAAAGGATTCCCATCCTCAGAAAACGAATGGGTCAACGCGGAAGACATGCATGCAGATGAATTAGTCAAACAATTCCATGCATCCCGGTTATAAAAGAAGACTAGAATCCGCAAAAGCAAAACCATCACTCAAACTCCTTAGCACAACTCCTCACTTCGAAATATGACATCTCTCTACGACCAGTACTACAACGCCGTCCACGAAACCGCCATTTATGCTGATCTCTGGAGATGCGTACAGAACGGTATCAGCGATGATAACACACCACGTGCGACGCTCCGCGAAATCCTCTTTCCCCCACGATTCGAAAACATCACGCCACCCCCGACATACGATAACGAACCACCAACCTCCGGCAACGAAATCCTCCTCCAGATGCCTCGTCCAGAAACTCCAGAGCAACAGACTCCTCGTCGACCAACACTCCTGCAAAACCACCCAGGAGAAGATTGGTACCTCAACCATCCCAGAGGAAAACGTGCCTACCCCTTCAACGTACGAGTCAACGGCATCCCGACAAGAATGAAATACATCCGGTATCAAAAGACAAACCGCCACATCTGGATCCAGGGAACAATGGGTTGAGGAGAGCAAGTATACGAATGGATTCTTCGGGCCCTGGAACATTTCCAGTCCTACCCACGCCTCACACCCCCGCAAATCCGAATCTTCGACTACGACATCGCCGGACGACCAGAAGTCAACAGAGCCTTATTGGCACTCGACGACTGGCCAGTTGCTGGAGAAGTTGACTACTACAGGACGCTTACAACCGAGCTAGAAGAGCAATATAATCAAGCGGCACGGTTACGACGGACAATTGCAGAGACCATGGCCCAGGTAAAATCATCAGTGGGTCGTCTGTCACAACATAACGTCTACCAACGGATACAGCAAATCATTCAACGAGAAGACAATCCAGACCTCTGGTGTAACGCTACCACGGCGTTTAGTTCGACTTGAACTCGAGTTAAGGTGTTCACGACTTAGCGGATTTATGTAGTGCTCGAAGTGTCTCAGTGATTTCGTAGAATACTACTAAGGCGATCCACAGTATACGTCCTAGCAGTACCAGGGCAACTCCGACTTGACGCGTCGAAAGGGCCAGGGTCTTAGACTCGAAGGTCAAGACAATAAGACGGACGTCCTCTAAGAGGGGCGAGAGCTATGAAGCTCTGTTCAGAAGACGAGTGAAGAGGTGGTATTGAGAAGAAGACCAAGATGGCTTATCTTGGTCTTCGCAACCCACTATTTGTACAGATAACAGAGGCAGCTTTAAAGCTCCTCTCGAACATAACTACTACTAGCGATAATAGCTCGAACCCTACTACCGCTATCCTAGTAATGAGTCATGCTAGCAATCACATGCTAACACAACTCGCTGACTGATCCTACTGTCCATGACTAATCTCTACTTACTACCGTAGTCATAACCGTATAGTAAGCGTTCCTCTTTACTTCTCGTACCGTATGATGAGTCCATGAAGTCCGTCCGCGACATCACCCCCTTTTCAGCCGCGGCGCCCACGCCGGCGAAGGCGCGGTCCCGACATCCATCCCGCCTGTACTTCCTCGATCCGTTCCAATGTGTTAGCCATCTCCAATCGGAACTTACTGCGGGTGTAACGTCTACCACGGACGTTGGTCTGACTTAGACGCTGTTGTGACGTGGGTTCCCTCGGGGATAAAACCTGTGGTTGTCCGAGTGCTCGGGGAAGACTGAGGGATGGGGCCAATACGTGCCTGTGGAATCCCGATAGGTGTACAACGTCTCTTCTACTGGGACGTTTGGAGGTGGACTGGGGACCTTGCGAATATACTCCCACTGGAGGTTGTCGACGATGTAATAACAGTGAGTTGGACGAGCGGTGCGGGAATTGAGGTATTCAAAGACAAGGTGACACGTGGTACCAGGCGGGTAAACGACGGTCGGCTGATCTACCATTCACGAGGGAAGATGGAGATATGGTCACGGGGATCCCTTCTTGGTCGAAGAGGGATATGCCGGAGCTAGTTCACTTAAGGACTCCGCAAGTCCTTAGCACAAGAGACGAGTAGAGGATGTGGTATTGGAAGAAGACCAAGATGGGAATCCTGGCCTGCACTACCGTGAACTTAAATACAGGTAAGGGAGCCAGTTCTAGCTCCGCTCGAACTTGTAAGTAACCGGTAGCGTAAGTAGCGCAAACCCTAGTACGACTATCCTAGGGATCAGTCATCCTCAGCGTAATATCGGTATCGTACAACAATAGGAGTCGGAAGGGAAAGCATAAGCATCATCACGTACAACAATAGAACCTATCAGTCAGCCGGAACACGAGGCAGCAAGATCCGAAGTCCATGACACATTACACCTGACATATCGAGTCATCACGAATACGTCAGGGTCCACGACCGGGCCGGGCAGTCCGAGATGAAACGTAACATCACCCCCTTTTCAGCGTCAAGCCCCAGCTTGACCACGCATGACGGCGAGTGGGTTGGTGCCCACCTCACGTAGTGCTCGGATGCGAGCCATCTCCTCCGCGTCCTGATCCGCCCTGGGCCCTCGATGAAGAGAAGCCCGCACGTTCTCTATGCGGTCCACTGCATGCGCCCGCTGAAGTCGGGCAACGCACCTGTTGCGCTCGATCTCGATGCGCTCCAACTTCATCTGCTCCGCCGCCAGTCGATGCTGCTGTGCTCGCCATCCCAACGTCATGCAGCGGTAGCGATGGATCTCGGCCGCGAGGGTCGCATCCTTCATATGAAGGAGCGCTTGGTCGACCGAGTCGACTAGTCCCGCGTCGGAGAGCAAGAACGTGAGGTCGTCGTCGGTGTAAGTGGGGGTAGAGGACTGTTCGTCGTAGTAGGGGACAGCGTGGACAGGCTTTCCGTACTGCTGGTTGCTCCCGTTGCGGAAGGCCAACACGAAGGGGTCGGCGGTGAGGATGAGTTGAGTAAAACGGGCTGGCCAAAGACGTTCCTGAGCGTCTCGTATCTGGAAGGGGATATAATGGACTCCCCTGTTGTATTGGTACCCCCTGGGTGGGGGTGTCTCCGGCCGATCTTCGGTCTCCTGCACAGATTCCTCCGCTTGATCTGCGCGAATCGGGGGTGGATGTGCCGCCGATAGTGTGATAGCCTCCCCGGTGGGTCCGCATAGCGGGGGGGTTTCCGAGTGTGTCGTGGTGAGATGGGTGGCGTAACGAAGATACTGATGCGCTTCGAGGCGTTCGGCTGGGTCGTACGGGTCCCCCTCCTCGTCGGGTCCCGGCGGGGATGCTGGTCGGCTGGGTACGTACCCTTGTTCGTCGCCCACTGGAGTGGGCGCTCTGGTCGGGACGTAGTTGTCTCCGAGATGGCTGGGCTGGTTGCTCTCGGAATAAACAGTGGGGGTCGGCGAAGGAATTGGGGATGTCCCGGGGGAAGGAGGACGACTTCCTCGTTGGTGAAGGGCGAGGGTAGACAACAGGGGTGACGATGGCGTGGACTGTACTTGGTAAGGTGCGGATAGCTCGTCGTTGACGACATAGCGGAAGTTGATAGGGGACTGAGAGCACATTAGCAGTGAGAGTGGAAGAAGGGGATGGAGACGTCTCTTGGGATTTCCCTGCGCTTATATGTACTTCACGAGCGGGGTTGGAATTTTTAAATTCCCGAATTGCATCGTCCGCGAATACGTCATCTTTATCGATCCACTGGTTGTCCGAGTCGGGATACCCCTTCCATTTGACCAAATACTGCAGTTTGCGACTTCTGCCGAATCGCCGAGAGTCTAGAATCTTCTCGACTTCATACTCCTCTTCTCCGCCAACGAGATCCGGTGGTGGGCGCTGATAGTTAGGTCCGTGCGTGGGTGTTTCACGATAAGGCGTCAGGAGGTCCACATGGAACACTGGGTGGATCTGCCACTGTGTGGGAAGTTCTAGGCGGTAATTGACTGCGGACATCACCTGGGCGATCTTAAAGGGGCCGTGGCGTCGTGCCGCTAGTTTTGCCGTTGGTTGATGCGTTCGTAAGTGGCGTCCTTCTAGCCATACTTGATCTCCGATTTGGAACTTGGGCGTATCTTTGGCCTTGATCCACCCCTGCTTGTTGCGTTTCGACCCACACCCCGCGCCACCAGTGCAGACTCGTGCAGCACCGCCGAGCAGTACCGCGCAGAATGGGTTGCAGCCGCCAGAAGTGAAGGTATCGACCCCGGAAACATCCTGCATTACGAGCGTGACCCGGGCTGGCAAGCGCCCTGGGAATAGCCGAAGAAGATGTCAAGCGCCCGTCACGTGACCCTGGCACGTGACCTGGTCTAGACTCGCACCAGAAGGATCCAGATGAGCTTGTGCCTGGATCGTGATTAGATCTGCCTCATGGACTGTATGGTTCCTAATTTCTGATGGATTGTCTGATTGTGCCTGTGGCTTGATGCGCCCAGGAGTTGTATGTTTCAGCCACTGATTGATGGACTTCTGACCCCGTTTCACCTTTGCCTCATTGTTGACCTTGTGACTGTATGCCCCTAACTCGTGTTGTTTCACTTACGATTGGACGATACGTACTAGGTTTCGGACTCCAAGCTGAGCTTGAAAGCTCCTTGGAAGTGTATAAGTAGCACCCCAGTCTCGCTGATATCCCTCAGCTTGACTTCTTGTATTCTACCAGCCTACAAGTAGACCGAAGCAGATACAGGCAACCCCTGTATAGTTGTCCCCTCTCCGATCCTGTCTCCTTTGCTTGAGCACGTTCTCCTCTTCTTCTTTGCCACTCGCGTTACGCATATCCTCGCCGTTATCGCCTACGGTATAGTTCAAACCTTAGAAGAACTCAGCAAATCCCAAGATCTCGAGAACCCGACCGGAAGATAGACCAGTCGAAGTCTTGGTCGCCACCGTGATACCGCAAGAACCCCAAGTGATCCCGTCGAGTGCTAGACTCCGGAAGGTACGCCCGCTGGAGCGTAACATTAAGTCAAGCTCTTTCCTTGCTCTATCACACACCGCTACCAAGAACGTTGCAGATAAGTCGGAAGTTAGTCCGCAATGCCCCGCAAGACACGTACGATCCCGAAGGCCGCTTTACCCAAGCAGGCAGAGCATAAGTTCGGCAGCAAGGCCGCAGCGCATGTCCAAGACGGCGGGAAGGCCGCACCCAGTAAGACGACGAAGAAAGTCGGCAGAAAGGCCGCACAAGCAGGACCAAGCAGTACGAACGCGACCCGAGGAGGTGCCACTACTAGAGCGCCCTCCACCAGCTACGCGCAATCGCCACCAAACATAGGACCGAGCAACTTCCGAGGTGATAGCCAGGAAGCCCCCGGTTTCATTCGATGGTGGGACGAGTACAAGGACCAGCTAAGTTCCCTATTCAGCGATTACCAAGTGGCCACGTTGTTCATCGCACGTGTGCAGGTAGAAGTGTACCAGGATAACCTACTAGCGGACCTGGACGACGTCAGGTACTCTTATGAAGGAGACCTTGTACAGTACGTCGAAGACGATTTCATCAAAACGTTTATGCCGCGTAGCGCCGCGAGAGAAGAATACGCAGACGACCCGACATGGGAAGACCCCGAGGATGACCAAGAAGACCCCGAAGACGACCAGAGGCGAGACCCTGAGGAGGATGGATTCCCTCAGGAGGGCCCAGAGTATGACGGAGGCGAATGGGAAAACCACGGTGATGAACCCGACTACGGAGAAGACGCTGACCCGAAAGAGGCAGAAACCGCCTGGGAAGATGCGCAAGATCAGCCAGATTGGAGCCTCCTTTCGCCCTGTTACCCAGGGGAAGGTGATGGCGAAGATAACGAAGACGCCTGGACAGATGAGGAAAGCGAGGAGGAGCGCCATGAGCTGAGTCCCAGCCACACGTCCGATCCCGCAGATGATGCCACTGATCCATGGACCGATAAAGGGGAGATGTTCCGCGATGGACATTCTCAGTCGCCCTGGGACCCGCCGGAATGGCGCGAAGACGAAGACGATACGACAGAAGACGAAGACGAATTCTATGACGCCCAGGACTTCCAAGACTCCGCGGAGGATAGACCCGATGAGGAAGATCCATATAGCATTTTGACGCCAGATTACGACTATGGGTATGAAGACCCAAAAGCCATAAGAAAAAGGGTGCAATTTGCCCCATCAGCTAAGTCACAGCCTCCCTCCCAGTATTTCGAGAACGTTAACACGTTCGTTCCCCCGAATCGTGAAGAGGTATACTATTCAATGCCGCCTGGTGAGGCGAGAGAACAATACACGGCCCCTCAAGGCACATGGGCGGCGGAGGTGCAGCAAGCCCGCCAGGAATTAGCCCAAGCCCAGGAGAGTAGTTGGTACCCGTTTAGGGACCACATCGACGGAATGGACACGAGGCCCGGAAGAATCCGTGTCAATGCGGCCAAGGTGTGTCATCATTGTCGGCAGTACGGCCACATTCGCCCTTTGTGCCCAGATATTTGGAAGCCGCGCATGCGTTCAAGATCGCCGCCCGCACCCCCTCAAAAGAAGCCACTCGACCCGCTGCTGAAAAGCGCGATTGTCAGCTTCCTCCTCGACCCTTCGAACTTCCCTCGGGAAACCACCGCTGTTCGGCGTGGTCGCCTCCCCAAGAAAGAGGGTAATGTTGCGTTTCGACCCACACCCCGCGCCACCAGTGCAGACTCGTGCAGCACCGCCGAGCAGTACCGCGCAGAATGGGTTGCAGCCGCCAGAAGTGAAGGTATCGACCCCGGAAACATCCTGCATTACGAGCGTGACCCGGGCTGGCAAGCGCCCTGGGAATAGCCGAAGAAGATGTCAAGCGCCCGTCACATGACCCTGGCACGTGACCTGGTCTAGACTCGCACCAGAAGGATCCAGATGAGCTTGTGCCTGGATCGTGATTAGATCTGCCTCATGGACTGTATGGTTCCTAATTTCTGATGGATTGTCTGATTGTGCCTGTGGCTTGATGCACCCAGGAGTTGTATGTTTCAGCCACTGATTGATGGACTTCTGACCCCGTTTCACCTTTGCCTCATTGTTGACCTTGTGACTGTATGCCCCTAACTCGTGTTGTTTCACTTACGATTGGACGATACGTACTAGGTTTCGGACTCCAAGCTGAGCTTGAAAGCTCCTTGGAAGTGTATAAGTAGCACCCCAGTCTCGCTGATATCCCTCAGCTTGACTTCTTGTATTCTACCAGCCTACAAGTAGACCGAAGCAGATACAGGCAACCCCTGTATAGTTGTCCCCTCTCCGATCCTGTCTCCTTTGCTTGAGCACGTTCTCCTCTTCTTCTTTGCCACTCGCGTTACGCATATCCTCGCCGTTATCGCCTACGGTATAGTTCAAACCTTAGAAGAACTCAGCAAATCCCAAGATCTCGAGAACCCGACCGGAAGATAGACCAGTCGAAGTCTTGGTCGCCACCGTGATACCGCAAGAACCCCAAGTGATCCCGTCGAGTGCTAGACTCCGGAAGGTACGCCCGCTGGAGCGTAACACTGCTGCGCTTTGATCATTAGTGACTGTGCGCGCTGTCGGAGTTCCTTGAACTGTTTGACCCTGAGCGCTACCTGTGGAATCGGCGATGGCCTATCGGTCCAATCGGCGCGTGGGTTGTATCCCATGAGGAGCTGGAAGGGGGATTCTTTAGTGGTTTCGCTGGGCCAGTTATTGTGGGTGAACTCAGCCATGGGGAGATAATGAATCCAATCGTCTTGTCGCTCGTTAACCCAGAATCTTAGATATTGCTCCAGCCATTGATTCGTGTGTTCCGATTGCCCATCTGTTCGCGGGTGGTAGGCCGTCGAGATATTCTGTTCGATCTCTAGGAGTTTGCACAGTTCGCGCGTAAACTTTGAGGCGAATCGGGGGTCTCGGTCACTGATAATCTTCCCTGGGAGTCCAAATCGGGGAAACACATGTTTGACGTAAAGGGCAGCCATTCCCTCCGCCGATATTTCTTCTTGACAGGGGATGAAGAGGGACATCTTTGTACAGTCGTGATCCGTTATCGTGAGGATCGTGTCGCAGCCCTGTGCTTCGGGAAGTTTAGTGATGAAATCAAGCGCGATAGTTTCAAACGGCATAGCTTCGGGTTTTGGGAATATTGGGCGTAGCGGCGCTTTGACGGCTCTGGTGTTGACCTTGATCCTTTGACAGTCGGCGCATCCTTTGACGTAGTCCATAACTTCGTTCCTCAGACCTGGCCACCAATAATATCGCTCCACGAGTTTGATGGTTCGGCTGATCCCCGGGTGTCCGTATACTGGAGGGTCGTGATGGTTTTTGATGAGTTCTCGTTTCTCGAGGAGTCCTCCTGTGACTACCCGTCTTCCGTCCTTGTACCAGGTGCCTTCGATCTTCTTTAGTCCGTGCGGGTCGACCCAAGGGCGGAGTTTGTCGTCGTCCTGGGCGTATACCAGATTTGTCTTTTCCATTTCTTGTATTGAGATCGTGGCATTGATTCGAAGAGGGTCTTCCGTCGTATCTACTGCTGCGGCCCTGACGAAGATGTCATCGGGTAGTACCGTGACTTGGTCGTTATCTCCTTCTCCTTGATCGTAGTCCGGGCGTCTAGATAGGGCGTCGGCTCGTCCATTTGCCGTTCCCTTGATATGGTGAATCTCGATATCATACTCAGAGAGTTCCAATACTTCCCGTGCTACTCGGCGGCTTATCTTTTGCGGGGAGCGCCAGTACTGGAGGTTCATGTGGTCCGAGAATACTTTGATCTTGTGTGGGGATCCTGCCAGGTAGTGTCGCCAGTTTCGAAGTGCTTTAACGATTGCTAGGAGTTCGAGGTCATAGATGTCGTAGTTTCGTTCCGCTGCGCTGAGAGTGTTCGAGTAGTAGGCGATGGGGTGTCTTTTACCGTCTTCTTTGCGTTGGAGTAGTACCGCTCCTATTGCAAATCCTGAGGCGTCCACTTCGAGTTCGAATTGATCTTCGAGCTTGGCGTGCGCGAGGACTGGTTCCTCCGTGACAAGTTTCTTGATCTTGTCGAATGCTTCCTGTTCTATTGCTGTCCATGTCCATTCCGTGTCTTTTCGTGTGAGTTTGTTAAGAGGGCGAGCGTGTGTGGCAAAATTTCGGATGAAAGCGCGGTAAAAGTTGCAGAAGCCTAGGAATGATCGCACCTGTTTGACGTTTTTGGGGTTTGGCCAGTCCTTGATGCCAGAAATTTTGACGGGGTCCATGCGTGTCACCCCCTTTTCAATGATTACCCCCAGGTAATCAATGCTTGGTGCGTGGAAGATGCATTTCTCCGGTTTGAGGAATAGATCGTTTTCCTCTAGTAGGTCCAGGATGTCGTGTACTGCGTCGATGTGTGCTTGTTCCGTGGATCGGGTTGCTATGCCTATGTCGTCCATGTATACCCTGATGATCGTACCTTTCGTTTCGTGATACGCGATGAGGTCCTTGCAGATTTCGTTCATCATAGTTTGGAAGGTCGCCGGGGAGTTGGTCAGCCCAAAGAACATTACTGTTGGTTCGAAAAGTCCGTATTTCGTTTTGAACGCAGCTTTTTCTTGATCCCCTTCTTTGATCCTTACGTTGTTATAGCCCCAGCGGATGTCCAATTTGGTGAATATGAACGCCCCGCTTAGGTCTGCGATGAGTTCCGGGATGAGGGGGAGTGGGTATTGGTTGCGTATAGTCCAGTTATTGATGTTCCGGTAGTCCTGTACAGGGCGTAGCTTCCCGTCCTTCTTTTTAATGAAGAAAAAGGATGATGCGTACGGGGATTTAGAAGGTCTGATATACCCTTTGGCCAGTTGTTCGTCGATCCATTCTTTAAGCGCTTTATCTTCCGTTTGACTCATTGGATAGATCTTGCAGTCGATTGTGTCCGGTGCGTTTGGTGTGAAGTCGATTGCGTGATCCCATGGTTTTGACAGTGGGAAGCGATTGGATTCTTCTTCGCTGAAGATTTTGACATGCCGTTGATATTCCTCTGGGACCGCCTTCTTTTCCGTGTATTGTTTGGCTTCTATAGCCATTTCGGTTGACATTGTTGCGCGTAGGCGAGTGTCTTCGAGATCGCACTCCCGTCGCAATTGTTCTTCGATTTTTTGTTTGTTGGGGAGTAGCAGTTTTTCGAGTACGAGCCGCGCTATGATCGGATCTATTTGTGGTCTCGTGGGGTTGATGGTGCGGAGGACAACTGGGTACTCAGCTTCGTTAAGCGTGGCCGTAGCCCATTGGATATTGGGTTGGAAGGTCGCCAGCCACGGGTATCCCAGTATTATGTCTTCTCCTCCTACGTCGGTTACGAGGAATTGCATTTCTTTGCTGACTCCTTTGGTTTGTACTTCCAGGTCTACGCAGTGGGTAATCTTGCCTCCTTTGTTATGCGTGCCGTCGATATTCCAGATCTTTCGATGACGATCTAGCTCTTTGAGGCCTAGCCTCATTCTCTTGACGAAGTCCGGATGTATGAAGTTGTTAGTGGCTCCGGAGTCCACTAATGCTCGTTTGTCGGCCATGGCGTAACTTGCGCGCAATGAAACTGGAACATGCATAGATTGATAGCGCGTTATGAATACAGAGTTACACCGTAATGCCCTCACCCAGGCCGTTGGGTTCAGGCGCTTTGAAAATCTTCTCGCCCCAATAAGTCCCGAACTACCAAGTCCCTGGCTTCGTCGTCGAGGTTTCGGACTCCGTTTATCCAGCTGGTCGCCCGGTCTTGTGGCGTATCAGTGGTGGCGCGGGCGCCGCGGCTACTGCCGCTGTCGTCTTCGAATTGGATTAGGGGTTCGTCTTGGACGCTCTGGATTTCTTCTATGAATGCCCCTCTCCCTTGACGGGGTTGCCAGTTCGTGTTAGGTCTTGGTTTGCGCGGTTGGCGGCAGTCGCGTTGGAAGTGGCCTAATTTGCCGCAGTTGAAGCATTTGACGTTGCTTGCGTCGATAATCCCCTTATTGGGTCGTCCCCCCTGTGGGGTGTACAGGGTTCGCGTGTAATCGATTTCTTCGGAGCCTGCAAGGCGGGCTCTGACCCTTCCCGGAGTGGTATCCATGGCGTCCGGGTGATTGCGGAACGCTTGCCATCCTTGGCGTGGCTGCTGCGGGCGATTTGGAGCG
>JAKELG010000685.1:0-16082 GCA_021527035.1 Lactarius vividus
TTCCACCGCGCGGGAACCCACGTTACAACAGTGCCTAAGTCAGGCAAACGTCCGTGGTAGACGTAACACCTACACCGACACCACCGAACGAACAGAGCACGCCAAGACATCGATAAGCTAAAGATGATTGGCGAAGACATCGACATGTTACGTTCTGTCTCGGACTGCCCGACCCGGTTGTGAACACTGACACATTCGTGATGACTCGGTGTGTCAGGAGTAATACGTCATGGACTTCGGATCTTGTTACCTCGTGTTCTGTGCTGACTGATGACCTCTATTGTTGTACGTGTGACTGATTACGCCTGCTGACTGATGACTCTATTGTTGTATGTGTTTCGGATTACGAGTACGACTGCGCATTCTATTATTAGGATACGCTACTTACGCTATTGGCTACCTACGAGTTAAAGCGGAGCTGGAAGTAGTTCCCTTACTTGTACTTAAGCTCACAGTAGTACGGGCCAGGATCCCCATCTTGGTCTTCTTCAAATACCACCGTCTATACCTCATCTCTTGTGCTAAGGGCTCCAGGAGTCCTTAAGTGAACTAGCTCCGGCATATCCCTCCACGACCAAGAAGGGATCCCCGTGACCTCTGTCTCCATCTTCACTCGTGAATGGTAGATTCGCCGACCGTACCTTACCCGCCCGGTACCACGTGTCACCTCGTCTTTGAATATCTCAACTCCCGCACCGCAAGGCCAACCCACTGTTACTACATCGTTGACAATCTCGCCTGGGAATACGTCCACACCGTTCCCCGACCACCAGTAGGAGTCCCTGTAGAAGAAACCCTCTATACGTATAGAGACTCCACCGGCACGTATCAACCTCATCCCGCCGTTTTCCCACAGTCGGACGTACACAGATTCTATCCAAGAGGGAACCCACGTTTCAACAGTGTCTAAGTCAGACAAACGTCCATGGTAGACGTTACAGACACGTACATTGCCAAATTCCAAAACCTCACGACAAAAGCCGGCTATAATCCAGATGAAGCCAATGTCATCGAAAAATTCCAAGCGGGACTCCCCGACAATCTCGTAATCAACGCTATACGCTTCCAACACCCAGTTACGTGGGATCAATGGAAAGACGCGGCACGGCTCCAGCAAGCTGAATATCTCATGCTGAAGCCTCGCCTTACACATAACCGACAAAACGAGAAGCGAGGAGGTCACACCCGAGACCAGTGGGTCCAAGCCCTTAACAAGGCACGTGACCCAAACGCCATGGATATCAGCCACACTAGAGCCCGTGCCACCCTCACAGACGCTGAGAAGCAAAGGATGGTCGCGGAGGGGAGATGTTTCCGATGTGGAGAAAAGGGTCATATGTCGCGTAATTGCCCACAAAAAGGCACTCGCGCTGCTCAGACCACAAGCGACGGAAGCGCGCCTACTCCCGTCCCCACTACCTCCGCAGTATCGCCTCCCCCCCTCGTTACTCGAGTCGCCATATCAGCAAACCGCGTACTGTCGAATGACGAAGCGGCTGACGCTCAGATCGCAGCGTTGGCCGCTCAGCCAAAAGAGGTGCGGGATCTCTTGGTGGAGAAGCTTTTTGGAGGAAAGGATTTTCCGAACGCCTAAACCCGTCGGCCTGGGCAAGGGCGCTACACGTGTACTATAGCAGATTTCGATCTATGCGAATCCCAGTTCTTTTCAAATCTGCAAACGCAACGGCCGAACGACAGGTCCTGTTGGACTCTGGAGCAACCGACAATTTTATCTGCTTGGAGCTGCTCAAACGAACGCATCTCGGAACCCGACCCGTCTCTACTCCCATCACCATCTGGAATGTCGACGGAACCTACAACCGAGACGGCGCGATAACCCAGTACACCGATTTAGCGGTGCGGACTGGTGAGCGCACGAAGACACTTTGTTTCCTGGTTACCAACCTAGGAAAGGACGAAGCGATCCTAGGCTACCCCTGGTTCTCGGCCTTCGAGCCTGAGATAGAGTGGAGGAATGCCACGCTGAACGAAGACTTCCAACCGGTCGTAATCTCCAGCCTAAATCTTCAGAGCAACGCCATGCCAGTAGAAGCCGCTATTAGGGCTATCGAGGCGTATGGGCTCGATGAGGAGGCATGGGAGCAGGTTGTGAACAAAGAACCGGAGCCACGAATTGCCTTCCTGCAGAAGACCACGACAGCATCGGAACTCGCACAGCGGGAAGTGGCAAAACGACAGGCTCAAACGTTTGAGGAGATGGTTCCTCCAGAATACTGGTCACACCAAAAGGTGTTTAGTGAAGAAGCGTCACACCGATTTCCCCCATCCCGTATATGGGACCACGCCATTGAACTACTCCCCGACGCACCTGCCACCCTTGATTGCAAAGTATACCCCCTAACGGTGAATGAAGGAGAAGCGCTTACGGCCTTCCTCAATGAACAACTGGAGAAAGGATACATCCGTCCTTCAAAGTCCGCCTACGCATCACCTTTCTTCTTTATCAAAAAGAAAGATGGAAAATTACGCCCAGTGCAAGACTATCGACGCCTTAACGAACTCACCGTAAAGAATCACTACCCCCTCCCGCTCATCCTGGAGCTCGTCGATCGCATCCGAACCGCACGATTATATTCAAAGTTAGACATTCGATGGGGGTACAACAATGTCCGTATCCGAGAGGGAGATGAATGGAAAGCGGCGTTCAAAACCAATCAAGGATTGTTTGAACCACGTGTCATGTTTTTCGGTCTCACCAACTCCCCGTCTACCTTCCAAACAATGATGGATACAATATTCCGCGACCTCATTCTAACGAATGAAGTTGTTGTCTATATGGACGACATCCTCGTCGCTACCGCTGACGACAAGGACCACCATCGAGAAGTCCTCCATAAAGTGCTACAGCTCTGTGAAGAACACGACCTCTACGTAAAACCGGAAAAATGCGAGTTTGAGGTCTACAAGACAGAGTATCTAGGCCTCATCATCGGCCACGGACGACTGCGAATGGACCCTGTCAAGGTCCAAGGAATCCGGGAATGGCAACCCCCGAAGAGCCTAAAAGAAGTCCGCGCGTTCCTAGGGTTCTGCAACTTCTACCGAAGGTTCATACAAGGATTCTCCCAACTCGCTCGACCCCTCCACGATCTCACGAAAAAGGAGGTCCAGTGGCACTGGAACGATGTACAGCAGAACGCCTTCGAAGACATCAAAAGGCGCATATGCGAAGAACCTGTGCTATTATTCCCGGACTTCGCAAAACCCTTCGAGCTAGAAGTCGATGCGTCAAATGTCGCAATAGGAGCAGTGCTGAATCAGCTAGGACCCGACCAAAGGTTCCACCCTATAGCGTTCCACTCCGAGTCCTTTACAGAGACAGAACGAAACTACGACATCTACGACCAGGAATTACTAGCTATGGTCAAGGCACTGCGAGCGTGGAGGACGTACCTCGTGGGATCCCCTCACAAAATCATTATCCATACCGACCACGCCAACCTTCAGTATTGGAAGGAACCCCGGAAGATCAACCGAAGAATCGCGCGAGAGTTCCTGGAGCTGTCAGAATACGATTTCATCCTAAGACATGTAGCAGGAACAAAAAACGCGCGCGCAGACGCCCTGTCCAGGCGGTCGGACTACGAGTCCGGCGAAGGGGACAACACCAATGTCACCGTCCTACCAGCCGAAAGGTTCATCCGTGCCACCCAAATGTCAATATGTGATATGGATATTTGGTCCCAGGTGGCTCAAAACGCCGGTAGGAAAGAAGCGGCGCGATGGGCCGATCACCACAACCTCAAACAGCACAACGGGCTGTGGTGGAAAGATGACGCATTAGTCGTTGTCGGGGACAACGATCTTAAGCGGGGGGTAATCTCCTTCTTTCACGACTCTCCAAGTATGGGCCACCCGGGAATCGCCAACACACGTGAACTAATACGACGCGACTACTGGTGGCCTACGATACGAGAAGACGTCGAGGAGTACGTTAAGGGTTGCACCATATGTCAGGCCAACAAAGTTAACCCCCACCGACAAAAGCCTCACCTATTCCCCATATCCACCAACCCCGAAGCAGAGCCTTTTGAGGTCGTCGCCATGGATTTCATCACGAAGCTGCCCCCATCCCAAGGCTTTGACTCTATCCTCACCATCACAGACCACGACTGCTCGAAAGCCGCAATCTTCATACCGTGCCATGAAACCATCACAGCCGAAGGAGTAGCACGACTATACCTTCAACATGTATACCCACACTACGGGATACCTCGCAAGCTTATCACCGACAGAGACCCACGATTCACGTCCGCGTTCATGAAAGGATTGTGTAGCACGCTGGGAATACGGCAGAACATTTCCTCCGCATATCACCCCCAAACGGATGGACAGTCGGAACACACCAACCAATGGCTGGAACAGTATCTACATCATTGGAGCAACATTCAGCAGGACAACTGGGCGAAAGCACTTCCGGTGGCACAATTTGCGCACAACTCCTGGCCAAATGCAACCACGAAACACTCCCCATTCTCGCTCATCATGGGGTGGGAACCACGAACAACATGGGTCTCAATGTTACGCTCCAGCGGGCGTACCTTCCGGAGTTCGGCACTCGACGGGAAACTTGGGGGTTCTTGCGGTATCACGGTGGCGACCAAGACTTCGACTGGTCTATCTTCCGGTCGGATTCTCGAGATCTTGGGATTTGCTGAGTTCTTCTAGGGTTTGGGCAATACCGTAGGCGATGGCGACAAGAATATGCGTAACGCGGGTGGCAAAGAAGAAGAGGAAGATGTGCTCAAGCAAAGGAGACAGGATCGGAGAGGGGATAACTATACAGGGGCTGCCTGTATCTGCTTCGGTCTACTTGTAGGCTGGTAGAATACAAGAAGTCAAGCTGAGGGGTATCAGCGAGACTGGGGTGCTACTTATACACTTCCAAGGAGCTTTCAAGCTCAGCTCGGAGTCCGAAACTTAGTACGTATCGTCCAATCGTAAGTAAAACAACACGAGTCAGGGGCATACAGTCACAAGGTCAACAATGAGGCAAAGGTGAAACGGGGTCAGAAGTTCATCAATCAGTGGCTGAAACATACAACTCCTGGGCGCATCAAGCCACAGGCACAATCAGACAATCCATCAGAAACTAGGAACCATACAGTCCATGAGGCAGATCCAATTACGATCCAGGCACAAGCTCATCTGGATCCTTCTGGTGCGAGTCTAGACCAGGTCACGTGCCAGGGTCACGTGACGGGCAGCTTGACGTCTTCTTCGGCTATTCCCAGGGCGCTTGCCAGTCCGGGTCACGTTCGTAATATAAGACATTTCCGGGGTCGATGCCTTCACTTCTGGCGGCTGCAACCCATTCGGCGCGGTACTGCTCGGCGGTACTGCACGAGTCTGTACTGGTTGCGCGGGGTTCGGGGCGAAACGTAACACTCAAAACCTACGCAAACACCGTCAGTAGACCAACGCCTGGAGGAGATGGTTGTACGGCGACAGCACGTGCAAGATTGCATTAAGCATGCGCAAGACCTCATGGCCAAGAAGGGAAGAACCCGCTTCATCCCTTATGCTGAAGGGGCCCAGGTTTGGCTAGAAGGGACGAACCTGAGAACGTTCTACCCCACCGCAAAACTAGCCCCTAAACGTCATGGCCCGTTCCGAATCAAGAAGGCCTTATCGGAAGTGACGTATGAGTTGGAGCTACTGGTCACATGGAAGATACACCCAGTGTTCCACGCGAACCTCCTCACACCATATAAGGAGACGGAACTACATGGGGAAAACTTCCCGCGCCCTCCCCCTGACCTCGTGGACGGAGAAGAAGAATTCGAAGTGGAGCAGATCATGGGATCGCGACTCCACGGACGTGGGCGCAAACTACAGTTCCTAGTCAAGTGGAAGGGGTTTCCCATGAGTGATAGCTCCTGGGAACCAGCTGACCATGTCAAACATGCGCCAGATGTAATCGCCGACTTCTATCGCCGCAACCCAACGGCCGATGGAGTAGGGAGAAAGCTATAAAGAAGACAGGGAGCAGAGGACGATTTCCATATCCCCACCTATCATGACGACTCCCACTTCCAACACTGCCCCAGCCAACGACCGACCTCGCCCACCGTCGGCTCTAATCCTCGAACGACTCACAGTCCCCTCTCAGTCCGAGGGTATCCCAACTCCGTTCGTATCCCGAACACCCTACTCAGTTGTCCCTTCACGACCCCCGACCCCTGTCCTCGCCATCGCTCTCAACGTCTCCCCCACCAGTCCCACACCCCCGCCGTCCTCTCCACCACCGCTAGAACCCACGGTGGCCCCGCTCCTCGAAGCGCCCCCAGGCATCACACCAGTCGTCCCCATGTCACAGTTAGCCTCCGATCTCCCACATCCTTACTCGCTGACACCCGCCGTTCCCCCACGACGACTCCGGCCAGACCCTCGGCTCGCATCACTAGATGACGAGGAGGAACCGGTCGACAAGGGGGACGACGAGGAGTCGGAAGACCCTGGCTTGCCGTTCTTCCTTAATGCCCCGGACACCCCATTCTTCTTCCCGCTGATGATACCTCTGGAGGACGACATCACAAAGGTCCTGGCGAGGTATATCTACTATCGCCGGGATTATCGCGAAATTGTCGGCACTCTAGGAAGAGGGAAACCTTGCTACTGCCAAGAAGTCTACCTGTCGACACCACACCCCACCGCCATGCACCCCGTCATCTCGCCGCACCAACTTGCCGTCTTCAGCCCACAGGACCCTCGAGCCGTTACTATCAATGAGGTGCTGAGCGAACTCAAAAACCCCCGTCTCTCGGCGGAGGTTGCGAGGCTGCGGCAGTGCCTCGGAGATAAGATCGCTCTAGACGCGCGACGGGCAGACTTGCGCCGCCTGGAGCAGGAGGCTACGAGGGACCAGTTCCACTTGGATGCTAAGTTACAGGGCATCACGAAGCGCATGCAGTACGCCGGCGCCATTCCCCTCATCACCGACAAGTTCGTCAAACTCACCACACGACCTGTACGCCCTCGTCATTACTTTCCTGAGCTTCCACTCGTGCCATGACCCGGAGGCCCGGTTGAGATGC
The DNA here is from genome assembly GCA_021527035.1 of Lactarius vividus. NCBI lineage: Eukaryota > Fungi > Basidiomycota > Agaricomycetes > Russulales > Russulaceae > Lactarius > Lactarius vividus. The sequence continues at coordinate 7,059 of JAKELG010000685.1, forward strand.
CACGTCTGGTAGACGGGCCTAGTCGGACGCAGAAGAGGCGCAAGTGCTACTGGTGCAAGAAGCGGGGACACAAGATGAGCGAATGCCCCAACAAGCCGCCAACCGGCGTTTGCGTATGGTGCGCTAGTCGAGCTCACGCCTCCGAGAACTGCCTCATCCACCGCCTCGCGCCTATCACCCCGGCGTTCGAGGAACCCTCTGAACGCCCCCGCTGGTGCGGGAAGTGTTTAAGGTTTGACGCTCGGCACGACGAGATCGAGTGCCTGCAGTACGAGGCGTGTAGGAGGTGCGGAGAACGCGGGAGGTATCTGTTCCTCCGTCGTCATGTATGTCCAGTGGACGACCAAGACGACGAAACTAATGACCCCAGCGCCGACGTATATGACTACGTTGGCAGTGACTGAAGTCGTGGCGACTTCAGGCCTAACAGGGGGGTAATGTCACGATTTTCCTCCTTATTCCTTTGGACGCTTCCGTTCTTTACTCCTTATGCCCTTACCCCACCTTGATACGCCCCCAGTCCCTCATGCGCCCAACCGTTTTGGCTAAATCTCTTCACCGCACGATACGTCGTTATGCCCCCTTCCCTGTATATCAAAGTTCACGGCGCTCCGGGCTCAGCTGACTCGCACATGACCCCGCGCAATCACCACGTCTCTTATTATAGTCGCGTGTTACGTTCAGCCCTCCGGAACGCGCCACTACGCCACCACGTGACCAAGAAGACTCGTCACCAGTGCAGTTGGTTGCCTGGAGTCCTGCAAAAGACCCCTTGGATGCCGAAGCACAAGCAGCCGAAGAAGCCGAAGCTAGGGAACGCCTCTGGAAGTTCCATCAGAGTCGCGCTCTGCACCTGCGCGCAGCCATACTGGCTACCCAGTATATGTTCCCACAAGACCCATCTCAAAGACCGGAAGATTAACGACCGGCGATGTCATTGCCCGTCACGTGACCCTGGCACGTGACCTGGCCTAGACCGCACCAGAAGAGTCCAGATGAGCTTGTGCCTGGATTGGAACGTGTGTTATCGATTGTGCCTGGTTTGTGATCCGTTACTGTATTTGTATTGACTTTCCCGTGCCTTGTCCCTGTGGCTTGATGCGCCCATGGACTGTATGTTTCAGCCACCATCAGTGGCGCTGGACATGTGTTTTCCGCAGTTCCGCAGTTTCCACAGTATTCATGTGACAGTTGTATTAGGGTTTCAGCTGAATTCCAATAGCTCTCCCTACGAGTATAAGTAGCACGTAGAAGCGACCTTAGATGGTAGCTTTGACTTCTTGTATCGTCCGTACAACCTAGTCCGAGTAGTGCCCTAGTCCCCCCTCTGCTCTCAATCCACCTCCTCTTCTCTCTGCCCTACGTGCCCTCGGAGTTAGTCCAGCATCACAGCGGCGTCCGTACCCTACGCAGACCTCGGAGTTAGCCCCTCTGCTATAAGCGGTGTTTCCCCCCCCCCCTTTCCTTTCCATCACGTGATCGATTGGTTGAGCGTACTAGCTCAGCGTATACGAGCGAAGTCATTCCTTTCTTTTACCTTTTCGTTGCTATCCGTGTCCTGCAGATTGTCCGCTTCGGACTTATTCTCGAAGACCAAGAACGGCAGCAAGCGCTAGCTCAGGCGACAGAACAAGAGTGAGTCAACACCTAGGTCGTTAGGAACCCCTTGAGAACCGGTCGAGTGCGATCTCCCGAAGTGCGCCCTACGGAGCGTAACATCGCGCCTTTGTTCCATTTTTACTCAGAATCCTGATATTGCACCATATGTTTGTTGCGTACAAACATCCTGTACTAGTATATAAGTCGCACGCTACCTAGCTTGTATGGTAGACTTGACTTCTTGTGTAATACCACATCGTTGTCAATCCACGAACGACTTTACGCTCGCCTTTTCGCTTGAGCACGACTTTGGTTCGCCTTTGCGCTTGAACCCCAGAATTCCCGACTACCACCCGCGTGTCTGAGGAGACCGTGGGGTGCTTATTCACCATCGAACTCAGTCTTAACCAACTATCTCACGTCCCGTCACCTCGGCTTGAACGACTTAGTGACATGCACATCGCACATAATGTTCCTGTGGTAACGTTACAAGCCAGGGAAGTACTCGAATTAATGGAATATAACTTTGAGATTCATCACATCCCAGGAAAGAAAAATGGAAGAGCCGACACCCTGTCAAGAAGACCGGACTACGACCAAGGCGAATGGGATAATGAGAACGTCATAGTACTACCAGAAGATGTATTCGCAAGGGCCACAACAACCCCCTCAAACAGAAATCACACTGCGGTATTGGGTGGACCCGCATCAACTAAAGTACATCGACGGAGCTTGGTATCGTCAGGGAAAGTACGTCATTACTGGAATGCTAGAAGAGAAATGAAAACTCATCTCCGCACACCACGACCCACCGGTACATGGACACCCGGGGATTGTGAGAACCATACGACTAGTGGAACGCCGATACTGGTGGCCAGAACTGAAGCTGGACGTACAGAACTACGTACAAGGGTGCACAGAATGTCAGCGACACAAGGTCAACACACGTCCCATTAGAGCCCCAGTTGTCCCTATATCACCCCAAGAAGACACACTCCCCTTTGAAACGATCGCCCTGGACTTTATCACCAAACTCCCCCAGTCACTAGGACATGACGCAATCCTCACAGTCACCGACCACAACTGTACTAAGGCATCTATATTCATCCCCTGCATAGAAGAAATCTCCGCCGAGGAGACTGCGGGGCTGTATGTCACTCACATGTTTAGGCGCTTCGGACTCCCTTCCAAAATCATCAGTGACCAAGACCCGCTGTAACGTCTACCACGGACGTTGGCCTGACTTAGGCGTCGGTGTAACATGGGTTCCCTTCTGGGCGGAAACAATGGTTGTCGAGGGAGTCGGGGAAGACCGTGGGATGACGCTGATAGGCTCCAAGATGATCTTGGTAAGTATAGAGGGGTAGATCAAGAGGGACGTTCGGGGGAGGCTCAGGGACTTTACAAATGTACCTCCAACTGGGATGGTCGACAATGTAGTAAGCTTTGTAAGGTCTTGTGACTCGAGAGTTGAGGTATTTGAAGACTAGGTGACACATTGTACCGGGTGGGTAAGTTACGGTCAGTGTATCCACCATTCACGAGGGAACTGGGGACAGAGGTCACAGGGATCTCTTCTTGGTCTAAGGGATATGCCAGAGCTAGTTCACTTAAGAGTCTCACAGACTCTTAGCACAGAAGGAGAGTTAGAGAGTGGTATTCGAAGAAGACCAAGATGGGGATCCTGGTATGTACTACTATGAGCTTAAATACACGTAAGGGAGTCAGCTCCGACTCCACTCAAACTTGTATGTAGCCAATAGTGTAAGTAGCGTAAATCCTAGGACAGGGATCCTAGGAATCAGTCATCCACAACGTAACACTGATATCGTACAACAATAGAACTCAGAGACGAACGCATAAGACACATCACGTACAACAATAGGGATCATCAGTCAGCCAAGACACGAGGCAGTTAAGATCTGAAGTCCATGACACATTACTACTGACACATCAGGTCATCGCGAACACATCAGAGTTCACAACCAGGCCGGGCAGTCCGAGAACGAAATGTAACACCCGCAATTTGCATCAAAATTCACACAGGAACTGTGCTGTATATTGGGAATCCAACAGAATATATCCACGGCCTACCACCCGCAGACGGATGGACAATCAGAAAGGACGAACCAATGGCTAGAACAATACCTCCGGTTCTGGGCTAACAAACACCAGGACAATTGGGTGACACTCCTGCCCATAGCAGAATTTGCGCACAACAATTGGCCCCATGAGACCACAAGGAAGTCCCCGTTTTCACTCCTCATGGGCTATGACCCCCGTGCTGATTGGCTCGATAAGCCCTCCCCGGTCCCACAGGTTACCATGAGGCTGGAACAATTCAGAGAAGCACAAAGGGAAGCCCACGACCTCATCAAAAAGGCACAATCACTGTGGGTTAAACACCGAGATACACCCAAGTTCCAACTCAGAGATTACGTGTGGCTAGAAGGACATCACTTGAGAACCAATCAACCCACTCCCAAGCTAGCGGCCAGGCGACACGGACCGTTCAGGGTCAATCGGGTTCTATCTCCGATCAACTACCAACTGGAACTTCCCATGCAGTGGAGCATCCACCCTGTGTTCCACATCAATCTTCTCACACCTTATCACAAGACACTTATGCACGGAGAAAATTTCCAACGCCCACCACCAGATTTGGTAGGAGGAGAAGAGGAATATGAGGTTGAGAAGATTCTAGACCACCAGCACTTTGGCAGAAGAAGACGCCTCCAGTACCTGATCAAATGGAAGGGATATCCCAACTTGGAGAATCAGTGGATCGATAAAGACAACGTGTTCACAGACGATGTCCTAGCTGAGTATCAATCTTTGAACCTCTGACCGACACGAGACTTAAAAGCTAGGAAGACGTTGCTACAACCCCCATCACCTTCTCTTACTTCTTACCCTGGCTTCCTCCACTCCATACTTGCAACCATGTCCGTTCTCTCCACAGCCGACGCCATCTCTCGTGTTGCCTCAAACACAGGACCTATCACCCATCAAGAGCTCATCATGGCTCTTCAAAGCCTCCTCCCCGCCAAGCACGCCCCTGACACCAGCAACGTCTCCAGCTGGTGGCTCATCACCGAGGATGGGCAGCAGCTCAACACTGTCCCACTCACGACGCCCGAGGTTGACCGGCTTTGTGCAGCTCTCTGCCACAGTGCAGAGTCCTCACCTCGACCTCTCCCAGTACAAGTGGAGCAGTGGGTCGAGGAAGAGCCCCTCACCAGCAACATTGCGATGGCAAGAACGGAAGAGGGAGGAAAAGTGGAGGCAAGTAGCAGAGGATTGGAAGTGGGAGCAACTTCAGAGGGCAACCGAACGGCGGTTGGAGATGATGAAGCAGCGGAAGGAAGGAGCAGTCAAGCGGATGAGATGATATTGGAACAGGCGCGAGGAAGCCTTCAAGACTACTACCCAGATGAGCACCCGCTCATCATCACAGCCACCGATACTGACAACCCCCGAGAAACCCCATACACCTGTGACACCACCGGGCGTCCGCTCTACTGAGGAGGAGTCCGAGCCGACGCTCCTCCCCTCTTCCCACTCCTCCAACTCTGACATCGTGCCTTAGGGCCCCCCCCCCACGGTTACAAGTACAACCGTGGAGAGGACTTCGTGCATTACCCCATTACGGATGGACAGGGACGCACTCGCCAAGCCGCGTACATCCAGACGATTATGAAGGCGGACCCCTTGGTGCTGGGTTTGGTGGAAGACAGTGAAAAGGTGTACTCCAAGCCCCTGTACGCCAAGCTGCAGGTCCGGGCCCAAGGTAAGCCCCATTACCCTCAGGAGGACCTTATGGTCTTCGCTGGCGGATACCACGACCGCCCTCGCTTCGATTGCACCCTCAAGGAGCTGCACGATGCAAGCCTCAAAGCTGAGGTTCACCACTATCGGTCCTACGCATACGAGGCAGAGCAGATGGAGCAGCAACTTCATCAGCTGGCCCCTGTGTTGGGAGGCATCAAGGGGGAACTGGCGCGCAGCAAGTTCTGTCTTGAAATGGCAAACACGCTGGATCGAGTAGAGGAGGTCCAATCAGGATGGATGGGAGGCGCTGGTGACCACAGGCATCGTGGGCGACGCAGCTGAAAAGGGGGTGATGTTACGGAACAATGACTCAGACACTTACTATATGGTTATGACTACAATAGTAAGCAGTAATTAGTCATGGACTTAGATCAGTCAGCACGTTGTGCTAGCATGTGATTGCTAGCATGACTCATTACTAGGATAGCTGTAGTAGGGTTTGAGCTACTTACGCTACAGGATATCGGACTCATAGAGGAGCTTTAAAGCTATCTCTTATATGTATAAATAGTGGCCGTTGAAGACCAAGACACGCCATCTTGGTCTTCTTCCAATTACCACTTGTCCCTCTCACCATCAGGCCTTCGTGCTTCGCCTCTTGTGTTCCCTTGACCTTCGAGTCTAAGGTCATCGCCATTTCGCATCACCAAGTCTTCATTGCCTTAGTCTTTGCCCTCAAGTCTCTTTGGATTGCCTTGGTAGTATTCCAGGGGATACTGAGGACTTACGAGTATTATCTCTCTCACCGATAAGTTGTGAATGCCGTCATCAAGTCCAAGTCAGACTAACACCATGGTAGCCTAACATATAGCTTCCTCTTCACCTATGTGTTACGTTTCGCCCTGAACCCCGTGCGACCAGTGCAGACTGTTGAGACGTCACCAAATTGAAGTGTGATGTCTCGTGGGATATGATTGTGTCATTCCCTTCCTTTTACGGTATCTGACCCTTATGGTTAGATTATGGACTTCCGGACTTGTACGGACCGGTTATTGTTTATCTTTATTTTGTAGTTCCTTATTAGGTTCTCCTTGTTCTTATTGTTAAGATACCGATCACATCCGCATTAGGCGGTTTTATTGTTCTCTGCCCTCCAATGGCATTTCTCCCTCTGGCGCACAGACCAGGTGTATTTTGTTTGAGTCACCAGTGCGCACAGACCATTATTAGCTAAGCGTCCTGTATATAAGGACTGCTGTTTTCGCCTTCACACTTCAGAGTTACTTCTACCTCTGAAGTGTAAGTGCCCTCTTGTACTCTAAGCCTCACTACCTTACTGACGCTACTATAGTGCTTTTGTCCTTTAGGTGTGTAGTGCTGCTAATAGAGTTACTTCTACCTCTGAAGTTGCTTTTGTCCTTTAGCCTTGCTCTTGCCTTTACTCGCTGTTAGTGCTGCCAGCTCAACAGGTTATGGGCCCTGAACGCTCATACTAACAGCCGTGTTCCAGATCTACCTCGTGCCATTTGCTCTCTCTGCACTCGCCTCTTTCATACTATCTCTCCCACTCAGTGAGCATCCTCTATCCTCTTTCTTTCGGCACATTCCCTTCTTGTCCACCGGCATTATTTAAATGTCGTGCCAATATTGGCTAGCCTTCTTATGAAGGTTCTCGCGAAAGGCGCCAGGGAGCTGTTAAGTCAGCAGACGCGACCTTAAGTTCCCCTGTGCGCACTTCCTCACTACTTATTTTCTACCTCCCGGTTTTCGTCCGGATTTATTAGGCCAATAGGGGAAGACCCTTGCGGCTATAGGCCACCTTAATGGTTGGGAGATACTCGGTTAATACCTGGGTCTCTTTAAGGGGTGTGAAGGCCTGGTTAATAGTCAAACCCAGAAGTCCTTCCCTCTGACACAACTAGGGGTCGCTACTATAAGTAAAAGTACTATACATCAGTGCTAAGACCCTTATTGGTCTGGTCTAGAGACTCCACAGACGGCAATTGGAAATGATGTTGGAGTTGATCCTCATCTTTCCTCTTGGAACTCGCTGTTGGCTCCTCTCTAGGGCACTGCCCCTCTTAGGGCTACCAGTGAACCTGAGTAGCCCCTGAGGACTGCCTAAAGGTTAGGACACGTTCTCCGGAAAACCCTTCGCCGGGAAGTACCCCAGACGTGACTCTGCTTGACCCTGATTAAAGCTATCACTAAGACTGCTTGCTCTTCTTGCAAGATCCACGTGGTAACAGGCTAGTCCTAAGAAGGGGTTTAGTTTACATTACCTAGTACTTTTTACAAGTTGGTACTCCAAAGTCGCACACCTGGGGCGTGACACCTTGAGTGTTACGGAGTATAGCGCTTCTATGGCTGGACCGCTACTTTTCCTATCAAGATCTGGACTGGTTCTGACTGCTCCTCGGAACCAGATTTTTACACATCAACATCTCAAATGGCTCAATTCACTCTTGTCTTCCCTCCGTCCGTTCAGCTTGCCAAGCTGGACGGGACTAACTGGCAGTCCTGGGCGCAAACGTTTACCTCCCTCATGTTGATGAATGGTTGCTCCAGGCACCTCACACATGACAACCCCGGTGCGATCCCTCAGCACCCATGTTACGTTTCGTTCTCGGACTGCCCGGACCGGTTGTGGACTCTGACGTATTCGCGATGACTCGGTATGTCAGATGTAATGTGTCATGGACCTCGGATCATGTCGCCTCGTGTCTGGATGACTGATACTCCCTATTGTTGTACGTGATCGTGATTAGGCTTGCTGACTGATGTTCCCTATTGTTGTACGTGTTCCGTATTACGATAACGACTGCGCATTCTATTATTAGGATACGCTACTTACGCTATTGGTTACTTACGAGTTCGAGCGGAGCTGGAACTAGCTCCCTTACTTGTATTTAAGTTCACAGTAGTACGGACCAGGATCCCCATCTTGGTCTTCTTCGAATACCACCTTCTAACTCGACCTCTGTGCTAAGGGCCCGTAGTCGCCCTTAAGTGAACTAGCTCCGGCATATCCCTCTAAGACCAAGAGGGGATCCCCGTGACATCATCTCCATCTTCCTTAGTGAATGGTAGATCAGCCGACCGAGACTTACCCGCCCGGTACCACGTGTCATCTCGTCTTCGAATACCTCAACTCGCGCACCGCTCGTCCCACTCACTGTTACTACATCGTCGACAACCTCCAGTGGGAATACATACGCAAAGTTCCTGCCCCACCTCCTAACGTACCCATCGAAGAGACGCTGTACACCTATCGAGACTCTACAGGCACGTATTGGCCGCATCCCGCAGTCTTCCCAGAGCACTCGGACAACCACAGATTCCATCCCCGAGGGAACCCACGTCACAACAGCGCCTAAGTCAGGCAAACGTCCGTGGTAGACGTACAACCCAGCCCCGGCCGCTGGTGTGCCGGGCCCACCGGGCCCACTGATGCAGGACTGGCCATGATAGCATTATGGCAGAAACAAGAGGAGGTCATCATTGGCCTCCTATATCTATCTGTCACAACGGAGGTGTTGTCTGGGATAACCTCCCAAATTCTTTTCCCAACTGTGCACGACAAGTTTGAACAGTTGGAGCCTTGTATGGTGCGGTTGGCTCAATGGCCACCTTCAATTAGGGGTAGGCTTGGTC